>VMDO01002684.1:0-90980 GCA_007922755.1 Pedetes capensis | reverse complement strand
GAAAGGTCAGACCACATTAAAAGGGGGGGAGGGAAGATAAGACTGAGGTCAATATACATGGACTAGAAATCGCATGTAATTGTTCTAACAATATAGAAACAAAGACCACTACAGGAAAAGTTTCTATCTTAAACAGAAATGGAACCCAAGGACATATAGAAAAATACTACATAGTAAAAGATAGAGAAGACTTGGATGGGAAACTTAGATGGGAAGGGGGGAGGGGGGGAACATAGAGGAGGGTAAGGGGTAACCTATATGAATAATGCTTATCAAATTGCAATATGAAAATTGTCACAACGAAAAGCATGTCAAAATGAATCACATTATGATGTACATTAAAAATTTCTAATAAAAAAAAAGAAATTCCTCCATGTTTTATTTGCCATTTTGGACATTGTTGCCGTTAGATCAGATGACCACGTGATCTGATTTACTCAGGACATTCTTGATTTATTCTGATCATCGCAAATAATTAACAACCCTCAATAATATCCTAGTTTGGATAATAAATTGTATTGTACCCTAGATATGATGTATTTTTACTCCTATTACAGCTAAAACGTTGAACAAGAGAGTACATGAGTGGAAGAATACATGGAAGTGTAGACAGAGATTGTAAAGAGGGATAAGGCCAACTCTGAAATTTGCAGGCTCATTTCACCTCTAGAAATACATGCTGCCAAAGAGAAAATCGATCTGAGTGGCAAAGGGCATCCCTTTCCCATTAAAGCCAAGTTTCTCAACTTCAAACCTTTTGACATTTTTGTAAGGTGACTCTTCATTTGGGGGAGCCGTCCCGTGCATTGTAGGATGTTTAGTTGCAGCTCTGGCCTCCACCCACTAGATGGCAGCAGCACTTCCTACTCCAGCTGTGACATCCAAGAATGTCTGGAGATATCATCAACAGCCCCCTGGGAGAAGATAAAACCACCCCCAGTTGAAAACTCCAAGGCTAGAGAATGCATGTAAAAGATTTGCTAAAATTGCTGAGGACCATGAAGAAAAGAGAGACACACTGAAATATATGAGCAATGCATTCTACATAGACCCAATGTCATGCATTTTTAAAGCAAAAGATGCAAAAATATATTTTAATTTTTCAAATGCACATGACCATGTGCCTGGCACAGTGTCGGGTAATGTTTCATTTTGTTGTACGTCACTATGAGTTGGATCTGACTCAACAGCACCTAACAATAACAACAACAACATATAATGTTTACATATTTAGAGTGTGTGATAGTTACGTGTCTGTCAGCTTCCTGAGCTGTGGGGGCTCATGTGTTGCTGCGATGCTGACAGCTATGTCACCAGTATTTCGAATAACAGCATGTTGGACAGGTTTCAGCTGAGCTCCTAGACTAAGATAGACTAAGGAGTACGCCCTGGCAGCCCATTCCCGAAACAATTAACCATTGAAAACTCCATGAATAGCAGAGAAATACTGTCAAACATCGTGCCAGAAAATGAGCCTCCAGAAACAACTAGAGAAGATTTGCTTCCTCCAAGAGTCAACTGTAATGACAGGAATGGAGAAAGCCCCTCGGACCTCCTTTTTCTGAGGTGGCACAACTCACAATAAGAAACACCGTGGCTGCAACAATGGCTCCAACGTAAAAAGATCATGAGCATGGCACAGTGTTGGGCACTATTTCATTCTGCTGTACATAGTGTTGCCATCAGTCAGATCTGACTCAGTGGCACCTGGCAACAGCAGTAGTTACTTTCTGTTCTTTCATTCAAACCACAGGCTTGTTGTAGTCTTGTTGTTATTGTTGTTGTTGTTGTTAGGTGCCCTCGAGTCGGTATCCGACTCATAGCGACCCTCATAGGATTTTCAATGGCAGATTGTTTCGGGATTGCTTCAGGAGTGGGTTGCCGGGTCCTTCTCCCATCTTTTGTGGTGCTGGGAATCGAACTCGGGACCTCAGAGACTGCAGAGCAGCGCTCTGCCAACTGAGCTTGTGCTAATAAATTCAGTGCATATGTTGGTTCCTTTTCTCTCATATCTTCATTGGATAAAGTTTGTCCTTTAGGTTCCCCAAGAAGAGCTTATGAGAAGATTCTCTGAGTGTTTCTATGTTCAAAAGTCTATGCCTGTTGCGCTTATACCCAAATAACACCTTTAAGTCATACTTTGCCTGCAGCCGCACCACTGTGGCATCCAATCCCGTCAGATCTTGGAAGCTAAGCAGAGTCGGGTCTGGTTAGTACTTGGATGGGAGACTGCCTAGGAACACCAGGTGTTGTAGGTTTGGGAGAAGGACCCAGCAACCCACTCCCCAAAAACCATGAGCCATCAAAAACCGTATGAATAGCAGGGAAGCACTGACAATAGTGTTTCACCTATTGTACATAGGGTCGCTATGAGTCAGACACCGACTCATCGGCATCTAACAACAACAAGTTATACTTTGCTGCCTTAAAGACACTGTAGGTGTTACTCCACTGACTTCCAGCAAGTTGTTGCTGTGGAAAAATATGAGGCCTCCACAACCCTTTCTTCTATTTATGTATTTATTTGTTTGCTTACTTTTTTATTTTGTGGCACTGAGGAATGAAGCCAGGGCCTTAGCACATGCTAGGTAAGCCACCTACCCCTGAACTACATCCTCAATCTCCTTTCTTCTTCTAAAAGACACTGCTTGCCTCACT
The DNA here is from genome assembly GCA_007922755.1 of Pedetes capensis. Taxonomy (NCBI): domain Eukaryota; kingdom Metazoa; phylum Chordata; class Mammalia; order Rodentia; family Pedetidae; genus Pedetes; species Pedetes capensis. The sequence goes on along the minus strand of VMDO01002684.1, from coordinate 88,322 downwards.
GCCCAGACAATGTTGTGGTCATTGTTGCTTTGAAGTCCACTAACTGTCCTCAAATGTGTCTCTGTTGGCTCTTCTGAGTCAATTTTTCCCTCAAACATGGGGTACTCTTTCTCACGTAGATACATATCTTATTTCAGGCAATTTTTGAACTGTATCTTTTAAACGCTTGGCTATCATTTAATATTTTCTTCTTCAGCAACTCCGCATATGCATGCATGTAACCTACTTTGATTACCCTCCATATCTTCCTCTATCTTTATCCTTTTAACTCTCTCTTCATTTTTACTTTCTCTTCCCTCATTTCTCTCCTCTGTTCCCTGTTGTTGTTGTTGTTGTTAGGTGCCGTCGAGTCGTGTCCGACTCATAGTGACCCTTATGAGGTTTTCAATGGCTGATTGTTTCAGGATTGCCTCAAGAGTGGGTTGCCACGTCCTTCTCCCCTTTTTTGCAGTGCTGGGAATCGAACTCAGGACCTCGGAGACTGCAGAGCGGTGCTCTACCAACTGAACTAAATCCTAGCCCCTTCTGTTCCCTACTATGTTTTTAAGAGCATATATGCTCTAAGGAATGTCTTAATATACTCTTAGTTGGTAAAAAAAAAAAATTCCAGATTTTAAATTGATTTTTGTTAGTGCATAGGACGCTCTGTCTCCACTGTGATCTAGTTTTTTCATACATGATGACATTCTGACTTTACATTTCAGTAGCTGCTTCTTCTTGTTGTTGTTGTTGTTGTTACTATTGGAGATGGGGTCTTGCAGCCTAGCCTGGCCTAGAACTTGCTCTGTAGACCAGGCTGGACTCAAACTCATGTTTAACCTTCTACCTCTGCCTCCCAAGTGCTGGAATTAGAGGCATGTACCACCATACCCAGCTTATTTTTAAGATTTATTTTGTTTTACTCTCTGAAAACTTTTTTCAACCTTTGATGTTCAAAAATCCTATAAGATATGGTGGTGGTGGTGGTTGTTGTTGTTGTTGTTGTTGTTGTTGTTGTTATTATTATTCCATCCTGCTCAACCTTCAATGGACTCTTTACTTAATTTTATTTTTTACATGAAAAAGAACATATAACATATAGAAATGGTCGTTTCTTAGACTGTTTATAAGGGAAATACTTAAATCATCAACACCAAGCTGCATAAAGAATATTACAAATGCCGTTAGAATGTCATCTCTTCCCACTGAAGGCTCTACTCTCTCGAATTTTGTGTTAGTGATTTCCTTACTTGGTTTTCAATTTTTAGTTTTGTAAAATACAAGAGATGTAATTGTTTTTAAAAATAAAATAGAATAATTTTTAAAAAGAACATCTAATCTTCCTGGTAGGTCATTTGATTTCATCTTCATTTCTATCATGGTCTTCCTTTTTCCTTCAGTCTTGCTCCTGAGTTCTGCCAGGCCACTCTTAAGCTCCCTGTGTTACCTCATGATCTCTTACTTGAGCCTTTCCGCTTCTTATTTGTGTTCTGTCTTTATACTATCAATTGCTTCATTTGTTAATTTGATTGTAAAATACTGGGTCATAATTTTTATTTACCCTGTGGAAAAAATTTTATGGTGGTTATCTGCCACTTGTTTTATTCTTTTCCTATTCTTAAATAGGCCTGTCCCATGCTGGTTTCTTTTAGATTTTTCATCTGAGCCATATGAATATTTCCTGACCTGATATTTGCAAAAGTTCATGTTGAGGAAGGGCTAGGGCCAACTAGAACTTTTCTTTTTTTTTCAATATTGCAGAGTTTTGTAAGTTGGTTTGCCTTAAGTTAGTGAAGGTTAAGTCTCTATGAGGTTTTTTTTTGTGTGTGTGTGGTACTGGGGGTTGAACCCAGAGCCTCGCGCTTGCATGCTCTGCAAGTGCTGGACCACTGAGCTGCACCCCCAGCCCATTTTTTTACTTTTTGAGACAGGGTCTCGCTAAGTTACCACCAGACTGCCTCTGGTCTCGAACTTGCGATCCTCCTGCCCCCACCTCCTGAGCCGCTGAGATTACAGGCGTGCGTCACCGCACCCAGCGTCTTCTATGAGTTTTTTCCAAAGCAAACTTACTTTTCTGCCCCCCAGACAGAGACAGACTTCTTCCTGTAGATGTGACTTGCATCTGAGATTTATTTATTTTTTTATTGGAAATTTTTAATGTACATCTTAATGTGAATTATTTTGACATACTTTTCATTGTGACATTTCCATATATGCATTTTGATAAACATTATTCATATAGGTTACCCCTTACCCTCACCTATGCTTCCCCCCTCCTACTCTTCCCATCTAAGTTTCCCATCTAAGTCTTCTCTATCTTTTACTTAGTAATATTTTTGTATATGTCCTTGGGTTCCAGTTCTGTTTAAGATAGAAACTTTTCCTGTAGTGGTCTTTGTTTTTATCTTGTTGGAACAATTACATGCATTTTCTAGACCATTTATATTGACACCATTCTTATCCCCCCCCCTTTTTATTATGATCCGACCTTTGAATAGGATTTTTCCTTCTTATAATTTTGAATCAGCTCCCTCATATGAGTGAGAACATGTGGTATTTCTCTTTCTGAGCTCGTGTTCGTTCACTTAAAATAATTTTCTCTAATTCCATCCATTTTGCTGCGAATGACCTTATTTCATTTTTCTTGATTGCTGAGTAGTAGTCCATTGTGTATATATACCATTAGGGAAATGCAAATCAAAACAACTCTGAGATTTCACCTTACACCAGTAAGAATGGCCAAGATCAATAAAACAAACAACAACAAATGCTGGTGAGGTTGCGGGGGAAAAGGGAACACTCTTACATTGTTGGGCTGAGATTTAGCTCAGTTGGTAGAGCACTGTGCTGCAGTCTCTGAGGTCCCGAGTTCAATTTCCAGCACCGCAAAAATGGAAGAAGGACCTGGCAATCCACTCCCAAGGCACTCCTAAAACAGTCAGCCATTGAAAACCCTATGAGGGTCGCTATGAGTTGGATACTGACTCGATGGCACCTAACAACAACAACTTACATTGTTGGTGGAGCTGTAAATTGGTGCAACCACTGTGGAAATCAATACGGAGGTATCTTAAAAAACTAAAAATAGATCTACCATATGACCCAGCTATAACACTATTGGGAATTTACCCAAAGGGAGATGGGTCATCATACCACAGAGACACCTGCATCTCCATGTTCAATGCAGCGCTTTTCACAATAGCAAGGATATGGAATCAACCAAAGTGCCCTTCAACAGAAGAATGAGATTTATTTCTTAGCTTCGCCTTTTTTTTTTCCTTCTGGAATAAAACTAGGTACTAGGGAACTCCTCTGAACATGGCTTGTGTACCCTGCCTCTGCTCTTGCACCTGGCTTTAAGTTTCACACCTCAGAGCACACTCCACCCTTGAAAAGCGTGCTTCCTCTCTGCCCGACACTGTGGTGTTTCCTCTCTCCCAGCCTTCCTAAATCATCTCCACTATTTTGGGGAACACTCCCACTTATTTTATAGCTGACTTTTTGTTTTATCGGAAGTGGAGTTTGTCTTTCTCTTTTTTCTCATTTTCTTTATTGCTTTTGAGTAGTTTCTAGGATAAGAAGGAAGTGCTGGCTTTATGTCACCATCTGCAAATCCAAAGTCTCTCCCATCTTATAAAATGATTATTATTTGAATATGCATTAAATAGAACACAAATAAAATTTATATATAAATATGCCATATTTAATACATAACAAGTCTATTAGATTACATAGCCCCTCAAATTTTTATCTGTAAGTGATCAAGGAAGCTTAGAGAATGCTGAAGTCAAGAAAATTGATTATATTGAATGCTACTATAAAAGTAGATACCATGGCTGGGGTGTGGCTCAGTCATAGAATGCTTGCCCAGCATGTGCAAGGGCCTGGGTTCTATCCTCAGCACTAGGGAAAAAAAAAAAAAAGTAGATCCCAAAGGCTTTTGGTTCAGAGAGAAATAACATCTACCTCTTCTAATAAGCTAGATAAATGCCACATGCTATGTGAGCAGTATATATTGAAGAAAAATGATTTGAGGAATAATGTCTGATAGAAATATAAAAATTACAACATACTTTTGATGGTTTTGTCGACTGACAGTATACTTACAAAGCATTATCACATATTTCATTTGATCTTCCAGATGACATATTGAATAGAATACTATGATGTCCTTTATACAAATATGGAACATGAGACCCAGGGAGGTTACGTGACTTATTAAAGGCCACACAGCTGAATGTCAAACCCTGGTCAGCAGAGTCTTTAATTACTGCTTCAGATTCAGGAAGTGAGAATGTCCTTTGGTGGGGTATGGACCTGTACAAAAGCAAATCCTATAACTTAAGATGCTGGCAAGTCACAGAACTTTCCTAATCAAAACACTTTAGTCTTGAGTTCTTTGTTTTTTTAATAAGATTGATGTCAGTTTCATGAAATACTTGAGATGATCTTTTTTAAAAAAAAACATCTCTTAAGTTGACTCTACAGCACAAAGAGAAATAGAGGTGCGCTCCTTCCTGGTTTATTTGGTCAGTGTATTCAAAGCAGGTGCCTGAACCCTGAGAGTACTGCAGAATTGGATCTGGAAAACAGCCTACACGTTTTATTTTCAACTTATTCAATGTTCAGATGACCAGTGGCTTGGTATCAAGTCAATTACTGAGAGTACATCAAATAGCCATCAGTTAGAATGTCAAGGTAGCTTCATTCTTTTGAAATAAACTGTCTCTTCCATAATTCATTCTGATGCTTGGTGGCAGATGCTATGCATTCAAATAATTGAAACTTCTCTCACTTCTAAATGTAGCTTAGGAACAGCCAAGTGTGTGATATCTTACTGATTTATTAGTACAGTCAGAATGTGTGTGCACGTGTGTGTGTGTGTGTGTGTGTGTGTGTGTGTGTTGGGGAAGATACAAAACAATCATGAATAGATTACTGGTGCTCAAAGTTGGCAAAAGATGTGTAAGCAATATTCTGAGTTAGATACCATCTAAGACTCATGACCAATTGCTTTCATAAATTTACCCATAAAGATTTGTAAAAAGTTGTTTTGATATAATTTAAAGAACAGATAACCTGATTTTAATATTGCAGAAATTTTCCAATGAACATTTTAATGATAATATTGCAAATTTAGATGCACTGATTTTCTAAATAGATTCTAGGATTTGGAATAGCTGACAATCTATCCTTGAAAAATAAACTTGCTTAAAAAGTGTTCACTGCATATTTGTTAAAAGCATAGTGTTAAAAGACAAATCTAAGCCATACTACAAGAAGGGGAAAAGGAAAAAGGGAAGGAAGGAAGAAAGGAAACTGGAAGGAAGGAAGGGAGAGAGGACGAGGGAGGGAGGGAAGGAAGGAGGAAGCAGGAAAGGGAAATTTGATTGAGAAATATACATTATGTATTTATGTATTTAGAATTTCATGTGAAATGAAAAGTTGAGAAGTTTTTTTTTTAAATGAAATTATCACCCTGATTTCTGCACCTAATTCTACAGGCCCTAAAATGGCTAATTAACACTTAACTGTATTGCTTAGTTAATTCAGCTGACAGTTAACCCTAGGGACTATTTTGGCAGTTAATTATATACATTGACAGTTTTTATATGGTGAGTATAAATTTATAGTGATACAGCCATAAAATCCTACTCCAGCAACCAAATTTTTGTTCATATGAAGGTCCAGATTAATCTTAATCAGTAGTAAGAAATGTAATTGGGCTAGCTTGATTACTGATCCTTCCTACAGTACTTCAAAGAGCTTATCGTTCTCATGAATTATTTTTCTGCTGCAATGCAATGTGCAAAAAGACAGGTAATTCTAAAAAGGACACACTGATGAATAAATTAAAACTCTGTATCTCTCTCACCACACACACACATTTGAAAGTTAGATTTCTATTCACCTTCAAGTTCTTTTCAATTTCAGACTCTTGGTAAACACCTATAATGTGCTCAAAAACTAACTCTTTAAAAATATGATTGAAACTCATACCAAAGAAACTTATGATCCAATGTCGTTGTTGTTAGGTGCTGTGGAGTCAGGTCAGACTCATAGCAACCCTCACAGGGATATCACTGGCTGATGGTTTTTGGAGTGGATTGCCACATCCTTCTCCCGTTTTTGTGGTGCTAGGGATCGAACCTGGGTCCTCAGAGAGAAAAGCAGCACTCTACCGACTGAGCTAAACCCCAGTCCCTATGGTCTAATAGGACAGTGAAAATGTTGAAAACATAAAATAATCAATGAGATATTGTTGTTGTTGTTGTTGTTGTTGTTAAGTGCCGTAGAGTCATGTCCGACTCATAGTGACCCTCATAGGGTTCTCAAGACTGTTTTGGGATTGCCTCGGGAGTGGATTGCCACATCCTTCTCCCATAATCAAAGAGGATAAGATAATTGAATTGGGTACCAAAATACATTGGGCTTAGCAACCAGAGTGAGTAAATAGTATGGGTTTTGAAAAGGAAGTGAGGCTGTGGGAATTAAAGGAATTGGCCACATGACTATTGGGTGATGCCATGCAGTGAGAACTACAGGAGAGTTGGGAACTCAGGCTTGGGGAACACAGAGCAAGGAATACCCAACTCACCCTAGGGGAGACAGGGAAGATTTCTTTAAGAATAAGATATCCAATTTTTAAATTTTTTGAGGCTGTATTAATTTACATTCTCACCAACAGTGTGCCAGGGTTCCCTTTTCTCCACCACCTCCCCAACACTTGTTATCTTTCGTCTTTGATAGTCGCCCTGTGGAGTGAGGTGATATCTCACTGTGGTTTCGATTTGCATTTCCTTTATATTTAGTAATGTTGAGCATTTTGTCATGTTTTTATGTATCTGTTTAAATGTTTTTAAAAGCATATCTTTTTTTGTTTTTTAAGTATATGATGCCTGAGACTAGTTTTAAAGGACAAGAATTAGGAGGAAAACGGAGGGCAGAGTGGACAAGTCAAAGGCAGAGAGCATTTTTAAGTGGTCGGAAGTGTAGACTTTCCCTGTAAATTATTGGGGCTGGGAGAGTTTTTCAGTAAGAGAAGGACATGATCAGGGCTGAGTTTTAGGAAGATCCTCTGATGGTGGAATCCAAAGAAGGTCCAAAGAAAAGAAAGGGAAACTGCTTTGCAGCTGTCAAAGAGTTTAGGATTGGAATTGAAGGATTGAGGAGGTGCAGGTCAGCGGATCACCTTGGCACTGCTTTAACGTAGACTATGGACAAATTTACTTATTTATTCCTTACTGGTTTACTTATTTATTTAATACTGGTTTATTTATTTATTTATTTATTTATTTATTTATTATTAGTTTATTTACTTATTCATTTGCTGGTTCATTACTAGTTTGGAAAGCCCAGCCAAAGACAGATTGTGAATGGTTACTTTTTTCAGAATTATAAAAAGTTATTCCCTGCCACCATCTACATGGTTGTTGTCGCTGTTAGGTGCCGTCGAGTCGTGTTCGACTCATAGCACCTCGGGAGTGGATTGCCACGTCCTTCTCTCATTTTTGTGGTGCTGGGAATCGAACTTGGAACCTCAGAGACTGAAGAGCAGTGCTCCACCAACTGAGCTAAATCCCAGCCCCATCTACATGGTAGGATCTGGGATTTCCAAGCCAACTCCACAAATATTTATGAAGCAAGGCAGTGCTCCGCCCTGGGAAGCCTGCTCTTCTGTGCCACACAGGCTGCATGCCAGCCACACAAATGGAGATCCGAAGTTGCCTGCATAAGTGAGCATCCTATAATAATCAAGGCCGCTGTGCATGCGGCCCGTGGGGGAGAGCAGAAAAAATGACCGTGGCTTCCACCACCCAGTGAGTTCCATCCATCTGCCCTCACCAGTGAATGAAGTGTGTATAAATAAATACAACCAAGTTCACTGGTAATCCGCAGTGCCGTCCATTAATCAGAGTAGTAAAGGGTTTGGTGGTGGTTCCCCCCACCTCCTTGGAGCCTTCATTGATGCTATAGAAAAGAAAAATGGTGGCATGAGGTCAGTTTAGCTCCAGCCCTGTGACACTTTGTCAATACAATATTGACAATTCAGTTATGGTGAAAAATAAGGGCATTATTTAGCTGTTAAGAGTTAGTAAATAGATTATTTATTATGTTATCTGCCATCACTCATAACCCAAGCCAGTGAGATACCAGGTGCCTGATAATTTTTCTGCAAAGGACTGAAACATTTCTCCCTCTCTCTCTTTCTCCCTCTTTCTCTCTCTCTTCCCCCCCCCCGTCATCTCTCTCTCTTTCCCCCACCCTCCCTCTCTGCATATGTGTGTGTGTGTGTGTGTCTCAGTCTCAGTGTGTGTAAAAGGCTTCCCCTTTTGTGAGTTACAATATTTGAAGTTGATGAATGTGGGAATTTATTAACAGGAAATGAAAACTGATAGGTATTTAATATTTAATGGGAAATAATCTACTGTCACATAAAAAACTCAAAATAATACCAACTGTTTTAATTGTCCCTGGTAATTAAACTGTCACTGTGGCCATTAAAAAGATAGGTGAACAGTAAGTTATTGACATAAGCTCTTCAAATAAAGTGGCTTAATTTTAAGCTTAAATTTAACTTAAATTGATGGTTGCTGCCCCCATCCCTGTCTATCTCTAGCTCTCTCTCTCTCTCTCTCTCTCTTTCTGTCTGCATCAAAATCTGTTTTTATCAGCATTTACCAGAGATTCATCCAAAGTTATCAAATACAGCAATAAAAGTCCTTAGTAATCAAATCTACACTTACCCTCTGTCTCCTCTCCTACCCTCATCTCCCTTTGCTCCCCACTGAGTACTTTTCTGTCCAGGTAACCATTCCAAATTCCCAGTAAACACCAACCTATTTCATGAGCCCTCCCTGGAGCACCTTTGCCCTCTATCTGACCAGCTAGTATCTACCTGTCCATCAAGCCTCAGTGCATGTGTCTTCTTGTCCAGGAAGCTGTTCTTGTCACCTCTCCACACCGCTCCCACCTCTGCCTGCTGGAGGTTGGGATCAGAGGTCTGCTTTCCCACAGTTCCCTGAGCCTAACAGTGTGGAGACGCAGCCCTTCCGCCATGATGTCCAGTGCCACACAGGCCCAAAGCAACAGTGACCGTGCGCTGATGCCGATGAAAATAGGAACCAAGATGAAGCTTTCCTCCTTTCAGCATTTGCCTCAGGGAGTTTGTCACAGCGACGGAACGCTGACACAATGGTGTAGAAATGTGTAAAGTACGGTTCTTATATAACCTAATGGTGGCGAAAGAGTAAGGCAACTGAAGATAATTACCAATGCACATATGTAGGTAGCCTTTCAATAGGCTGACGAGGTTTGAGAAATGAAATGAGGGCTTACATAATTCATAAATTGTGTATATTTTCTTCTATAAAATTCAGTTATTTGCCTTTGTTTCAGAAAAATCACTAATTATGTTGTTCTAGCCAAGATGTTCATAAATTTTATCCCATTAACATCAATGATCTAAAAGATTTTAAAAATTGCAGCTGAGTTTAAATGTAAGGCTAAGGGTATAGCTCAGTGTAGAGTGCTTCCCAGACAGTCATAAGGCCCTGGGTTCCATTCCCAGCCCCAGAAAAATAAAAATACACCAAAAAACTCAAAACATATTAAAATATACATAAATGTAAATATTTGTACTGCAAAAATTATTCACTTAATGCAAAATTCACTTAATGCAAAACTATGTCAAGAAACTTAAATTTTCTAATGTGATCTTTGAAAATGTAATTAAATGTTATATGTTTAAATAATCTAGTTTTTTTTTTCTTTTGAGGCAGGATCTCTCTGTGTAGCCCAAGCTGGCCTGGAACTTGCTATGTAGACTAGGCTGGCCTCCAACTCATGTCAATCCTCCTGCCTCAGCCTCCTGAGTGCTGGAATTATAGGCCTATGCAACCACATCTGACTCAATCTAAAATTATTTGTAATTCTAGTGTTCAATGTCTCTCTGGCTTCTAAGGTAATGAATCAGTAGGTATCATACTTCAGATGTACTGTGTTAAACCTGCAGGTCTACGAATATAAAAGTAATAATAATATTGTTTAACACTGTAAAATTTTCTCTGTAGCTGTGAGCATCTGTTGCAGATACTGTGCTAATGTGTGAGTCCCTCCAGCACCACAAATTTGAAAACAAAGAGAAGGAATAAATGGGCACATGAAACTACTGAGCATTATTTTATTGTGTGAGAACCTATGCATCTATTCTGAAGAAAGGGAATGAACAAGTTGATTCATTTATCTTCTATGTAAAGGTTTCTACCTTTCAACTCCTCTCTACCATGCAGAGCAGTATTCATCTTCAGGATCAACATCGTAACCACATCTGTACTTCACCCTCTAGTTAGAAGCTGTTCAGGACAAATGTTCGTTTCTCTGGGTCCTTAATGGAGCTCGTCAAGAGTGTTTGTATAGGATGTGCTCATGCTAAGCTGGTGCTGAGTTACATATCGTTAATGTTTGTGTGTGTGTGTGTGTGTGTGTGTGTGTGTTTATAATACAAGGGGCTTTTCTAATGCATGACACTCAAGGTAGGGTCTCATGTGAGAGTAAGAGTGGTGCTGAGTCATCTTTTCCCTGCTGACACAAGGGCATACATAACCGCTGGAGTTGCTGTGGACATTTGTCCTTCCGTAACCACTTTGCAGCTCACCCACTCTGGCTGTGCACTACCCCACCTCACGTTGTTGCTTTTTCTATTGGAAAGAAAGGGATCTCTGGAGATTTTTCCTACCTCTTGTATGACTTGCAGCATCTCCAAGAGCACACTCATTCTAGAGTTTAATTCTAGAACCCCAGCAATGTTCTGTAATCAGAGGGTTCCTCTGAGTACCTAGCAAAACATCATTCTAGAAGTGGCAGTTTCTAAACCCAATATATTGAAGTTTTCTGTGCCGTCATATCTCTGTAAGATTATAAGCTCTTAGAGTCTGGGGTAGTGTGTTATTTGTATTTAACCCCCCACAATGTCTAGTCCACTATATACACTTAATAAGTGTGATAGTTTGAATATGAAATGTCCCTCACGGACAAGTGTGTTGGACACTTGATTCCCAGCTGGTGGCACTATTTTGGGAGGTTCTGGAAACTTTAAGAGGTGGGACCTACCTAGGGGAAGTAGGTCACTGGAGGTGGGTCTTTGCAGGTGTCTTGTTCCCAACCCCTTCCTGTCCTTTTCTCTGCTTCCGCGTTGGCATGATGTGAACCTCTTTGCTCTGCCATGCCCTCTCTGACCCCTCTAAAACTCTGAACCAAAATAAATCTTTTCTCCTTTAAGTTGTTTTCTCTGATACTCTGTCACAACAAGAAAAGTAACTAATATAGTATCTATCAAAATAAAATGATTATGAAGTCTCAAAGGACAGATTTTATTAAAGTGAAAAGTTCTATATGTCAAGAGAGTTCAAAATAACCTTAGGAAGATATCTGTAGCGAATACTGCAGGCAGCTATCGTGTTCAGGTGGTAAAGAGATCACACGAATAGATGTTAAAAACACCCTAAAAACTCATATAGTCATAAATAAAAGACAACTCTCAAAGGAGGAAAATGCTACTAGAAATAAACTCTAAAACATACACAGGGCTTTGGAAATAATTTGACAATCAAAAGTTTGAAACTGTTAACTTTTTTCTTTTCCTTTGTTTGTTTGTTTGTTATTTCAGTTCTTGGGGGTTGAACCCAGGGCCTCACACATACTTTTGTAAGTGCTCTACCGCTGGGCTGCATTTCCAGCCCATTTTTTTATTGAATCAGGGTCTCACTAAGTTATGCAGGCTGCCTTTGGCCTCGAACTCGCAATCCTCCTGTCTCCCTCTCCTGGGTCGTTGGGATTATAGGCATGCGCCACCGTGCCTGGCTTCAAACTATTGACCTAATAATTCTACTGCTAATAATCTATCTGAAAACATAACAAAATTTGGAAAAGAAAGCTTTCTTTATCGAACTTAAGTATGGTAAGATTTTTCTTTTTCTAACTCACAAGATGTTCCTTGCTATCCTTGCTGGGGATTTCAATGGGAGGAATTAGAGATGGGATCCAGAATCTATGCATTCAGAATTAGCAAGGTTACCGGAAGATTACAGAGCCTTAGATGTTTGCCTGCTATTTAGTTCCCTGCTGCCTACTGGGTTGAGATGCTCATTCTTCTAGCAGGATCCACATTGGGACCTGACCAAAACACAAAAGAAATTCTCAGATGATCACGCAGACAAGTCGAAATGCAAAAGGTCTTCCTTCTAATCCTGTGCAAATGGAGAGCTCTGTGAGGGAACATTTAATGGGAGCATTAAACTCAGGAATAGTTACTCCTATAGAGTTTTTGCACGGAGTAAACTTAAGCCCCTTGAATTATGTGAGGCTTCAACTCAAGTCAAACGGCCACAGGACCTTATTAGTAGAATGGTCAAAAGATCTCCGTTTACCCAATCAGGTTCTAAGCCACTTTATGGAACAGAAGCCCTCTGCCCAGGTAGCCCTTCCTCAGTCATAATTAATATAAATGATTTGACCTGAACCACTGAGATACACAACCTGGAGACTGACAGCAGGTCCCTAGCTGTCCATCAAGAAGCACTAATGCACCATGCTGCCACCTGCCATCTGGAGAGATTTTTACCACCACCAGGCCACTCGTCAATTCTCTGCAGAATGCACTCAGCTGGATCAGCGTGTAATACACCAACGTGACTTCAGCTAAACTATAGAGCTAAATACCAGCGGAGTGGGGCACTTGGAGCAGAGAAGAAAGAGTGAAATGACTATCATTATCTCCCTACACTTCAATGACTATGGAAGAGCCCTCTTCTCCCGAGAAATCCAGATCCCCAATTTCAGACAGTGTAACAACGGCAGCCAGCTTGGCGGAACCAAAGCCGACCCTTGTCTGCTGACAGGATGTTTTTCCTCTCCTGCTGAACAGGTGGAGATGATCCTGCGGTATCAGTCCCATGGCAAGGTTTGGGCCATGGACCCCACAGTCAATTTGATACTTGTTGTTGTTGTTAGGTGCCATCGAGTCGTGTCCGACACATAGTGACCCTCACAGGGTTTTCAATGGCTGGTTGTTTCGGGATTGCCTCGGGAGTGGGTTGCCACACCCTTCTCCCATTTTCGTGGTGCTGAGAATTGAACTCAGGACCTCAGAGACTGCAGCGCAGCGCTCTACCAACTGAGCTAAATCCCAGCCCATAATTTGATACTAAAGCAGTGATGTGTCAACCACATTTAGAATCTTACTGACAATCAGTAACTACAGAATCTTCATCTAGAGAAATGTGCATATGCACATGCACAGGTTACACGGTCACTGTAGTTTAGATCACGAATGTCCCCCAAAGGCCCATGGTTGAAGGGTTGGGCTCCAGTCTGTGGTGTTATTACGAAGTGGTGGAATCTTGAGAAGGTGGGTCTAGTTGGAGAAAGATCACTGGGCACATGCGCCTGAAGGGGATGTTGAGACTCTGGCTGCTGCTCCCTTCTCTGTTTCCCAGCTGCCATGAGAGAAGCATCTTCTTTCACATCATGATGTACTGCCTCACGACAGGTGTAAAGCAACAGAGCTAAGTGGCCGTGGACTGAAACCTCCAAAACCACGAGCCAAATAAACCTTTCCTCCTCATATGGACACCTGCAGCTGTAGCCCTGTGACATCTGATCCCATCAGATCTTGGAAGCTAAGCAGGGTCGGATCTGGTTAGTACTTGGATGGGAGACCGCCTGGGAACACCAGGTGCTGTAGGCTTGGGAGACGGACCTGGCAGCCCACTCTCAAAACTCAATCCACCATTAAAAACCCTATGAACAGCAGAGAAGCACTGACAATAGTGTTTCTCCTGTTGTATGTAGGGTCGCTATGAATGGGATTCTGACTTGATGGCACCTAACAATAACAACAACAACCTCATATGAAGGAAAGCTATTTATCTCAGGTGCTTTCTCACAGTGATAGCTGAGTAATACAAAGATACACAATATCGGTGGAGCAAAAGGACCTCCAGAGACCCAGGCACAGAGTCTTTTAAATCATTAACACACCCCATCCTATTTGTAGGACAGTAACAAATTTGCCCCTCCATGTGTCTGTCAGCTTGTCATGCTGTGGGGGCTTGCATGTTGCTGTGATGCTCAAAGTTATGCCACCAGTATCTCAGATACCAGCAGAGCCACCCATGGTGGAGAGGTATCAGTGGAGCTTCCAGACTGAGACAGACTAAGGAGACGGACCTGGCAGTCCACTCCCAAAACAATTAGCCACCGAAAACACTGTAAATAGCTGAGAAGTACTGTCACATACAGTGTGGAAAATGAGCCCCCCAGGTTGGAAGGTAGTCAAGAAATGATTGGGGAAGAGTGCCTCCTCAAAGCAGAGTCGACCTTAATGAGGGGAGTGGAGTAAAGCCCCTGGGACTTCCTTTTGCTGATGTGGCATGACTCAAAATGAGAAGAAACATACTGACTGCAATAATGGGCTCAAACACAGAAAGATTGTGTGCATGGCACAGTATCAGGTAGTGTTCCATTCTGCTGTACTTATGGTCCCTAATTAGTCGGATCTGACCTGACAGCACCTAACAATAACAATAACAAATTTGTCAATTATTATATCAGAGTCACACGCATGCACAGGTTACCACCCTATATTTCAACCTTATCTCCTGCCAGTTGCTTGCTTTTATTAGTCTAATGGAAACTACAGCGTCGCGAACATTTCCTGATAGTGAATGAACTTCTGTCCTATCGATAGGACCCTTCCTTCACGGGTTAAGCTATTGGCCAACTCTCTCTACACTTGAGTCTCTATGCCCCATTCTTGTTTCTGTCACAGTCCTCATGAACCAAGCATGGAGCTCTACTTTACTGAGCTCTAAAACAACCTTACAACCTTTCCCAGCATAGAAATCCTGGAAGCCCCTTGGACTTCATTTCAGGGGCCCGTGGAGAAAACATCCTGTGTCACTCCACCCGGAAACATCCCTGGGAAAGCATCTCCATTCTGGAGAGACCCTTCCTTGTCTGATTTCCTCCTCCGTGGATTTATGTACCACTCTCTAATGATGTGGACAAGCCACAGAAGGAAAACAAAGCCACCTATGGTGGGAAATTAAGGGCAAAGTTACATGAGGTCTTTTAAAAATGGTATTCCAGCTGCATTTTTCAACAGAGTCATAAAATCGTTTCCCAAGCCAGACGTATCATTATCCTCATTTCACAGGTGAAAAACCGGGAATTACAGAGAGGTTAATGGCTGTGTCTAAAAGCACACAGCACGCCTTCATCAGAAGGAGCTGGAAATAAGGGTATAGCTGGGGCTCATACTGTTCTGTGATCACCCAAACTTTCCTTAGTGAGTTTGACTTGGCCTAATTGGCATTCGATTTTAAAAAATGTCTTTCATTAAAAATATAATTTGAAGAACTGGGTAATTGACTCACATTTGATTAAGGCAGATTCTATTGGATTAACATGATTAATAGACAAAATTATAATCAAACAGAAAGCAGTACAAAAGGTGATAAGTCATGGATCACATTAAGATACTAAATTTCTTAAAGATGGATAGGCTGGGTGTTTTTTTTTTTTTACATTGGAAATATTCATTTCACAGTGGATCTCACCCTGTTCAGTTATCGCTAGTAGGGGAATTAGAATGAGGTTTGTGTTCAGGATTAAAAGAAGAAGTGCTTGGAAGGTGTTTTGATTTCACCGTAAGGGAAACCCCAGCTGTCCTCTTTCTGATTCTCCCCAAATCATTTGGTTCAAGCCGAGTGGTTGATCTCTCAAACTGGTAATGAAGTAGACCACTCCAGTGGCTATTTCTACTCAGATCTAAATATAGTTAATGCCATGTCAAACTTCAAAGCCCCTTTTAGGAGCTGTAAGGGTGAAAGTTGTTATGAGTCAGACTTGACTCAATGGCACCTAACAATAACAATAAGGTTCTCCAGCCTGTGCCAGGACAACGTGGTCCACAGTTTTTTCTACAAATGCAAATTGTGTCCCCAATAGGAGCTCAGTTAACTAATGTGAAACTTTTCCAGCATCATCCCCTCCCAGGCAGCCAGGCCAGAAATTAGAATGTAAAATCGAATGTTTGGGAGTTGACTGTTATATAGGTTGACACCTACAAACCTCAAAGAATAAAAAATAATTGTAACTGTTTAAGGAGGTGATCATTCTTGCATCTGCATGATTAGACCTCAGTAGGAAGCCCATCTTCACATCCGGAAGCTGAACGGTATACCCGGGTCTAACATGCCTTCCATGGTTTGCTGCCCTCTGAGGATGTGGGATTCCTCTGGGCACGCGGGACGACCTTGGAGCTCTGATTTGGTCAGGGGTTCTGAGCTGGAAGGGCAAGGAGTGTTCTTCTGAGAAACATCCAAAACTAAGTGTTAATCAGGTACCAAATGGACAGTGTAAATAGAGTGGGTGGAAAGGGAGCCATGAGAGGGACTCGGAGTGGTTCAGATTTCCTGTGGAGAGACTCGCTAGGGAGCTGGAGTGTGGGGTCCAGAAGCTTTTGACAGAGCCCATGGGGTAGGTGGGAGCTGTTAAAAAACACTGACAACTGTTTCAGGCATGGGAGCTAGGTCTCACTATACCCAAGCTAGGAATTCAATACATATTCGACAAATTGGCTTTTATTCAAGCACAATAGCCTCTCTTAATGGTGATCAAAGCAACAAACAGGCTTAGGTAAATTGAATCCTATGGTGGCAGATATAAGCTGTCAGGGAAACTAGATGCCAGAATGGTCCTGCTGCCATTCAGACTCTTGGAAAGCTTATCTTGCCTGCACATGTGCCTATACACAAGTGTGTAGGCACACACACACATGCACGAGTGCACACTCACAACACACATTGTTCTGGTAAGAAACACACAGTAGGCAAACGAGTCTGCCTTGTCTCAAAACAGCCAGTTCCCTTTGTTCGTTCACTGAATTCACTTATATACAGTAATATAATGTATGCTACAGAATCAGACAGGAAATTCTTTTCACTCTAACAGGTTATGTGGGCATTTATGCTGTACAGCAGGAATGCATGAAAATGTCTTTAATGTTGAGAACCTTACAAGCTTTTTCCCAAAGATACCATTTAGACATATCAAACAAGGAACTTTGCAAGACAGTAGTAATTTTCCTAAATTCCAAATGACATTGCCAGGACACTGTCCTTTGTTCCATCAAGTAATCAGGTCCACGGCCTGGGTGATGTCAGGAATGTGATTGCTTCTTTTGACAGATAGGGCACACAGGATCAAGCCTCTCACTGCTAAGCCCTCCTTCCCTCAACTGATAAGATCCACAGGACCAGGATCTCCATCAGTTAATGTTTTGCAACTGAGCATCAACAAAACAAAAATCCTTACGACTGGGTCAGTATGCAACTTCACAATAAATGGAGAAAAGATTGAGGTTGTCCATGATTTTGTTTTGCTTGGCTCTATAATCAACAGCCATGAAAGCAGCAGTCAAGAAATCAAAAGACGCATTGCTTTGGGAAAAGCTGTGGCAAAAGATCTCTTCAAAGTATTGAAAAGTAAAGATGTCACATTGAAGATGAAAATGCACCTGACTCATGCCATGGTATTTTCAGTTGCATCATATGGTTGTGAAAGCTGGACAATGAACAAGGGAAACAGGACAAGAATTGATGCTTTTGAATTACAGTGCTAGAGACGACTATTGAATATACTATGGACTGCCAAAAGAACCAACAGATCTGTCCTAGAAGAAGCGTGACCAGAGTGCTCCTTGGAAGCAAGGATGCCTAGACTGTGTCTTACACATTTCAGACATGTAGTCAGGAGGGCCCAATCCCTGGAGAAAGACATCATGTTTGGGAGAGTGGCTGGTCAGTGAAAAAAGGAAAACCCTCCACCAGATGGATTGACACAGTGTCTGCAACAATGGGCTTAAACATAAATAAGATCGTGTGCCTGGCACAGAATCAGGGAGTATTTCGTTCTGCTGTACATAGGGTTGCTATGAGTCGGACTTGACAGTATCTAACAACAACAACAACAACACAAGACTAGGACCTGTTCTGGGTAGAGGTGGAGGAGGGGGCAAGGCAGATAAGGAGGGAGAGCCCATGCGAACCTGAGGTTCTTCAAAAAACAGGAGAAGTCTGATGTGAGAAGCTGATTGTGAAGGTTTGCCCCACAAGGGTGTTTATCATTTACGTGACCACCCAGGAGATACAGTCCCCTCACGTCAGCTCTGGAATAGAGAAGGACAGAAGTGTCTGTTTATTAGGTTTGTGGAGCATTCGGGGGTCTGGAAGGATCGGTTGTGGTTTTAAAGGAATGAAGTCAAGGGTAGACAACTTTCGAACACAGCTGCTGCGTCTGCACCTCTAATTGACATGCTCGTGGGTTGTCAGGCTCTAGAGTGTAACGATTTGTCAGCATAGGACACAGATGGACCAATTTAATACTTGCTGCAGGGGTTAGACTTTCAACAGCTTTGATCAAAAAATTTTTTTAGGTTAGTAACATTTAGAGATAGAAATACTAGGTAACTGGTGAAAAAGTAGATGATTTGTGGCTCATTTGCAAAAGCACAGATGATATTGTTGCTTGGATTTTATCCACTTATTGAAATCATCTTGAGATTCCGGGGAAGGACACGTTAATGTCGATTCCGTGGTATGGAAGGCATTCTTTAGCATGCCAGCACCTGCCACGTTTCCTCCTTGACATGCCCCCTCACTCGTTCTCTCCCTGGGGTCTCTGACTTGGCAGTGGCTCCCATGTCGCAGTAGGTAATTAGGTGATGTATGACACTGTTGCTTCTTTACTCTCTCCTTCTACAGCATAATGAAACCTTCTATTCTTTCTTTGACTTGGAAGGGAGCAGGATAAACAAAATTAAAATCTGATGCACAATTACTGAAATGCCTGTTACCTGAAGAGTTTCTAAGAGAATCTCTAAAAATCCTAGAGGCAGAGAAGCACACCAAAGGAATTGGGAGATGACTACTTGAAGACTGTTCCCTCGCCACCTCCCCAGTCCAGATATGGTTTCCACAAGAACCCTCACTGGCCTAGTTAATCTCTTCTGAAAGTCTTTCTGGGATAATGCTCTCCTTGTGAAATTAGGCATCAATTCTGAACACAATATTCCACAAGTAGAATAGTCACACCCCAATGGCCCACTTGAAGTTTGTGTGCCACCAGGAACATTATGACTTCTCCCCCACATCTGCAGTTGATCACCTGTAAATGCACTCTCCTGTTGTGTTCAGAAGACAAGATAGAGAGAAATATGTTGTTGTTGTTAGGTGCCGTCGAGTCAGTATCTGACTCATAGCGACCCTCGTAGGGTTTTCAACGGCTGACTGTTTCGGGATTGCCTTGAGACTGGATTGCCAGGTCCTTCTCTCATTTTTTGCAGTGCTGGGAATTGAACTCAGGACCTCAGAGGCTGTAGCGCAGTGCTCTACCAAGTGAGCTAAATCCCAGCCAGAGAGAAATATACCCAACAGTTATTACTCTTTGGGATATTTCCTTCCACTTAAAAAGACTGAAGATTCTTTTTACATGGAATATTAATCTGGTCAGTCTACCACTGCAAAATACTACAGACTGAGGGGATTGTTTGTGTGTTAGGTGCCATCGAGTCAAATCTGACTCACAGCAACCCTATATACAACAGAATGAAACATTATCCAACACTGTGCCACACACACAATCTTTTTATGTTTGAGCCCATTGTTGCAGCCACTATGTTTCTTCTCATTTCAAGTTGTGCCCTATCAGCAAAAGGAGGTTCCAGGGAATTTATTCCTGTCATTAAGG
Source organism: Pedetes capensis (assembly GCA_007922755.1). NCBI lineage: Eukaryota > Metazoa > Chordata > Mammalia > Rodentia > Pedetidae > Pedetes > Pedetes capensis. The sequence continues at coordinate 68,531 of VMDO01002684.1, read as the reverse complement.
TCAACTCTACTTTGAGGAAGCAACTCTTCTCTACTTGTTTCTTGAATGTCTTCCAGCCTGGGGGGGGCTCATTTTCTGCCATTATATTTGACAGTGCTTCTCTGCTATTCATAAGGTTTTCAATGACTCTTCGTTGGCACCTAACAACAACAATTGTTTCGAGAGTGTGTTGCCTGGTCCTTCTCCATAGTCTGTCTTAGTCTGGAAGCTCAGCTAAAACCTGTCCACCATGGGTGGCCCTGCTGGTATCTGAAATACCAGTGGTATAGTTTTAAGCAGCACAGTAACACACAAGCCCCCACAGCACAGCAAGATGACAAACTGAGTGGATTAAACAACAGAAATTAATTTTTTCACAGTTATGGAGGCTGGGAAGTCCACAATCAAGGTTTTGGTCAATTAGGTCCCTAATGAAGGCTGTTTTCCTGGCTTGTCGATGGTCATCTTCTCCATCTGTCCACACATGGCCTTTCTTCAGTATACGTGCAGGTAAAGAGACAGAAAAAAAGTTTAAAGAAAAGCTGTTAGGCAATCAAGAAAAATGAAATAAGGTCATTCGCAGCAAAATGGATGGAATTAGAGAAAATTATTTTAAGCGAACGAACACAAGCTCAGAAAGAGAAATACCACATGTTCTCACTCATATGTGGGAGCTGAATCAAAATTATAAGAAGGAAAAATCCTATTCAAAGGTTGGATCAAAATAAAAGGGGGAAAAAAGATAAGAATGGTGTCAATATAAATGGTCTAGAAAATGCAGGCAATTGTTCTAACAAGATAAAAAAAAAAAAGATCACTACAGGAAAAGTTTCTATCTTAAACAGAACTGGAACCCAAGGACATATAGGAAAGTATTACCAAGTAAAAGATAGAGAAGACTTAGATGGGGAGGGTGGGAGAGGGGGGAAGCATACGGGAGGGTAAGGGGGAACCTATATGAATAATGTACATCCAAATGCATATATGGAAATGTCACAATGAAAAGCATGTCAGAATGAATCACATTAAGGTATACATTAAAAATTTCCAGTAAAAAAAAAGAAAAGCTGTTATAACTGATATGGTTTGGCTTTCTGCTACTGTCTTATCTTATTCGTTTGTTTCTTAAATTTTCCATTATGTTTTCTTCAGAATGTTACCTTTTTCTTTATGTTTGTTTCTGAAACTCCATCTCTAAATTTTCTCAAAACTTATTTGAGCCTATGTTTCCCTATCAAGATCATTAAGATTTCCATTAACTTCCTCCTTTAAAACTTGTGAAACTTACTAAATTTTACTTCTTTTTACCCCATCTTGCTTCTTGGTATGATGAGAGATTTTAGAACTAGATTCTTATTACTCATACTTTTACATTGTTGTTATTGTTGTTGTTAGGTGCCGTCGAGTCGGTATCCGACTCATAGCGACCCTCATAGGGTTTTCAATGGGTGAGTGCTTCGGGATTGCCTTGGGAGTGGATTGCCAGGTCCTTCTCCCAACTTTTACATTGTGATTCCCTTAAAGAATTCTTTTATACAGCTGCATTGTACCTACTAACTCTACCATTTCATTTATACTGCCTTTTATCTATTCTTACGTTCTTTATTTGAATCACTTTTGTAATCAAAATACTTCTACTTTTAGGACAGAGACATGTTATTGGTCAATTCAAACTACTGATATTTTGATCCAGCAATCCCACGACTAGATATATTTCTAAAGGAAACAAAATCAGCATGTCAAAGAAATATCTGTACTTCCATGATCACTGCAGCACTACTTACAATATCCAGGATATGGTGTCAACCTAAGTGTCCACCAATAGATGGGGAATAAAGAAAATTTGGTACATGTACACAATGGAATACTATCCAGCCTGAAAAAAGGAAATCCTATAGCTCAGTTGTGCCTGCGCCGTAGCCCTGTGGTGACTGATCCTGTCAGATCTCAGATGCTAAGCAGAGTAGGGCCTGGTTAGTACTCGGATGGGAGACCACCACCTGGGAACACCAGGTGCTGCAGGCTTGGGAGGAAGACCCAGCAACCCATTCTCAAAAATCAATCCACCATTGAAAACTCTATGAATAGCAGAGAACCACTGACAACAAACAGTGTTTCTCCTGTTTTATGTAGGGTTGCTATGAGTCGGATACCAACTCAACGGCAGCTAAAAACAACAACAAATAGCTCAGTTGGTAGAGTTCTCCTCTGCACTCTCTCAGGACCCAAATTCAATCCCCAGCACCACAAAAACAGAAGAAGGATGTGGCAATCCACTCCCAAAGCAATCCCAAAATAATCAGCCATTGAAAACCATATGAGGGTCACAATGAGTCAGACCCAATTCAATGGCACCTAACAAGAACAATCATTTGCAACAACATGGATTAACCTGGAGAATATTATGTTAAGTGAAATAGTGTAGGCATGGTAAAAAAATACTACCTAATCTCATTTATATGTAAAATCTAAAACAGTTGGACTCATAAGGGTAGACAGTAGAATTGTGGTTAACAAGGTCTGGCAGTAAGAGAGGGAGTTGGAGAAATGTTGACCAGAGAACATAAATTTTTATTTAAGTAAGAGGAATAAGTTCAAGAAATATGCTGTACAACACAGTAAATAGAGTTGATAATATAACATATTGTACTCTCAAAACTTACAAAAATTTAGCAGATTTAAAGTGATATCAACATGAAAAAATAATGTGATGTAATGCATATTTTAATTAGCTTGATTTAGCCATTCTCAATGTATACATATTTCAACACAATGTTGTCCATGATAAATATATACAATTTTTATTTTCCAATTAAAAATAAATTTTAAAAATATTTTCATTTCTCATTATTTCCTATCTGAAGATTTTACACTGGATATGAGATTCCCATGTCGTAACATTTTCTATTCAACCCTCTGGTAGCTAATGCTCCATTGTCTTCTCAAATTTAGTATTATAGTGGAGAAATCTGACATTTATTTTACTTTTAAAAGACCTATAAGATTTTTTTTTCAAAAATGTAATAGAACATGTCAAAGTTTGGGTTTCCTCACTAAAAAACATCCTAGCCCCTCAGAGAATCCTTTTGTTCTGGATATTCAAATTTTTATCAGCTTGTAGACGTTGTTTTCTATCATATTTTTGATTATCACTTCTCTTTGTTTTGTCTTCTCTTTCTAGAATTCCTAGTACATATTTTGGATTTCTGGTAGATTTCTTCAAAGTCAGCCTGTCCTGATATTTTCCTCTAAGTCAAGCTGGAGCATTTGTAAGGTACCAGTTTCTTATAGAAGTCTGTTGTTCGGGGCCTTCCTTTTAGTTTTTATTTTGGCACTACATTGTTCATCTCTGTAATATCTTCCTTCGATTCTATTTTCTATACAGTGCTCTATTCATGCCCACTCTTTCAGATTCAGACTTTTTGTGAATCTCAATAAGAAAACTAATTCTAATTCTCTTACAATCTTGCTCCAGAGCTAGATTTACTAAGATTTGTCCCCCTTCTTTTAAAATGCTCTCTTTCAATGTTTTTCACAAGATACATATTTGTCTGCTTTTGTGAATTCAGACAAGTCTGCAATTTGTCTCAAGCCCTATTCAAACATTTTGGCCCAAATAAACAGTGAAGGAAAAACGTTTAAATTTGCAGTGGCTTTACTTGGATCTGGAAGGCAATGAAAAATAATGAACAAGCTGTTACAGAAATAGTTACAGCAGAGAGCTTCACCTCTGTGCCTACGCACTTTGTCTGCACCTTAGTTATGGCAGCCCAGAGTACTCTAGACAGTGCCCCCAAGTCTAAGGTTGCTCTCATAAAAAGTCAGCCACTGCACTGCGCTATATTTGCTTACCCTGTCTATTTACATCAAATGTGATAATAACGATGATAATCGCTAACATTTCTGACCTAAGAGTAAATCAGGTATAAACATTACAGAAAGATTCCTATTACTTGTAGTCTCCTCCTATAGCATGTTATCCACAGAAATAACTAATATTGAGAAACTGCAGGACAACAAAGATAAACTAGGAATGGGCCAGGTAAACTGGAACACATGATCACTATAACCATAGCATACCTCACCTCCAGCTAGTGTTGCTCTAAGTTAGAATCAATGGATATGCTCAAACTGTTCTCTTAAGCACAAGATCTTACACCAACCTTTTTAAGGAAGCCCTAACAACCTATATGTTTTCCTTTATTTAATCATGGCTTTATTGATGGGCAGTTAAACTGCTTCCATTTTCACCTATTAAATACACATGAACATCTTTGAGCATAAAAATACAGCCATTATTTAGATTTTTCCCTTCAGACTAGATCTCTGAGTTAAGATTATATAATAAGATCTCTTTCTCTTTTCCTTTCCTTCCCAGGCCTTCTTTTTTCTTTTTCCTAAAAGCCACTATAGAAACTAGTTATAACTATAAACTAGTCTTATTGTGGAAGAAGGACCTGGCAGCCCACTGCTGAAACAATCCCAAACAGAATCAGCCATTGAAAACCCTATGAATAAAAGAGAAGTACTGACATAGTCCCGAGAAACAGTCAGCCATTGAAAACCCTATGAGGGCCGCTATGAGTCGGATGGATACCGACTTGAGGGCACACAACAACAACAACAGCAACTGACATAGTGCTGGGCATGGCACAGTATAGAGGAGTATTTCATTCTGCTGTACATAGGGTCACTGTGAGTTGGACCTGACTCAATGCACCTGACAACATCTTATTATTGGTTAATAAGTTAAACAAAATCTTAGATATGTGCTCATTCTATATTTGCACAGGAGCGATTATGTTACTCCTTTTAAACTATTCTTTCAGAGTTTTAGGCACCATCCACCAAGATCCCTGACCAAGCCAGGTAAATTGCCCTGTCAGAGAACTGCACCCATTTAGGAAGCCAAGTGGAGTTCGGAGTGGCTTAAGACCCGGCACATCTTACCTTGGCTTCCAGAAGTGATTCTCAAGCACCAGTAGAAATGGAACATTCCTCTCTCTGTTTCTCAAGGATCTCCACATGCCCTCTCTTTTCCCTCTCTACTAATTTTGCGTTTGGTTTTCTGGTTCATACATGAAGCTTTAGTTATGGTGACAGCAATAATTAGTGGAATTTTATTTTATTTCTATTTACTATTTTGTAGTAAAGGTAAATGAGTTAATGAATATAGGGATCTATTTTCTATGGGATGAAATAGAATATATGTTGTTAGCTTTTTTCTTTTTCTTTTTTTTTTTTTTTTTTGAGTATCTATTTTGAACCCAAACCAATTAAGAATTTCATGCTTACCAGGAGAACAGCTTTATGATATCTGTACCTGTGTGTTTTTGTTATACTGTCTTTATTCTTTCCTTTTTCTCCACCCCTCAACCCCCATCTCACCCCACAGTTCTGGGGATTGAATCCCAGGGCCTTACATGTGCTTGGCAAGCACTCTACCACTGAGCTACCTCCCTAGCCCTGCTGTCTCTAAACCTATGAATAAATTTGTGGTCCTCAAGCTACAAACTCCCTATATGTATGTGTATCTATGTGCCTGTAATCCAAAAACTCCTTTTTATCTCACAGTGCAAATGGAAATGTGTTCCTGTCTCTGGAGAGATTAATAAATTAGCTTATAAAGACTTGTTAATTAAAATAAATTGTTCTGATTGACTTTTAGAGATGAGACCCTATGAACAAAATATTCCTCTAATTCCCAGGAAATAAGGAAATTGCACTTCAAATATATTTTATGTCTAGGTATGCTAGACATAATAAAAGATGTGACATGGGACTAAACACAGTGAGTGGGGCTAGGAGATCCCTAGAGGCTGAGAAGAAGACTCTAAGAGTGTCATTCCAAAGAAGGGTGGTGGCAGTGACCAGAGACTGGTTACACACAAGTGAGTTAATCAAATAAGTCAATATATTAACAACAATGGGATCCTGGTTTCTCACTCTCAGAGAAGGAAGTTACTGAGAGGAAGAAAGCTACAATAAAGCATGTGGTGTTGGAACCAAACAGGAAGTATCAATTTGCACTCATGGTTTAATATATAGCTATATCTGCCTCTCCATACATTTAACTGAGCTGGGATTTAGCTCAGTTGGTAGAGTGCTGCTCTGCAGTTTCTGAGGTCCCCAGTATAATTCCCAGCACCGCAAAATGGGAGAAGGACTTGGCAACCCACTCCCAAGGCAATCCCGAAACAGTCAGCCATTGAAAACCCTATGAGGGTCACTATGAGTTGGACTCGACTCGATGACATCTAACAACAACAACAATATATTTAACTATTCTTAGAGACAGATGTATAGTCCAGCTCTGCCTACTGAGAAAGTCAGGGAAACACATTCACTCCCACTTGGCAATGGGCACATTTAGCTCCTACATATCGGTTTCTAAACATCACTCTCCCCTAAGAAGAACCAGGACTCCTTGGAGAAATAGAAAATACCAGTGCAGGTACAGGGAAAGTACAAGAAAAGCCAGAGACATCCTATGCCAGAGACAGAACGTGCTCAAAGAATGAGATGGGACTGTCAAAATGACACAAAAATCAACTTGAGGGAGTTCTCACTGGCCAAAGCTAGAATAATTTGACCAAAAATAAATAAATAAATAAAACAATAAGCTAACAGATTAAAACCTATCAAATAAAAATGGTTCATATTAGTCTAAATAAACAAGTTATATTAATTAATTAACTTAAAAATGAAAGTTCAGTGGGATATATGGTATTTGGTGAAGTACAGTATCTCAAAGGGAGAGATCTGGTGGAAGCCACCTCAGGGAAGCAATTAATAGAAGTTAGTATAACCAGTAGTAGACAAACTGACCTGGGTGCTGCTTAATCGGATTCAGTGAGAGCATAGCATCGCTTCTGTGATATTCCTTATAAAGACCTACAACCTGGAGTGAATCCCAAGGAAACATCGGACAAACCAAAATGGAGGGATGATCTACAAAATAACTGGTGTGTCATCTTTAAAAATGGCACAACAAGCTGGGCACAGTGGCACAAGCCTGTAATCCCAATGACTCAGGAGGCAGAGGCAAGAGGATCGGTTACTTCAAGATCAGAGGCAAACTGAGTAATTTACTGAGACCCTGACTCAAAATAAAAAAATAAAACAATGGTGCATCCCAGTGGTAGAGCACTTGCAAAGTATGTGTGAGGCCCTAGGTTCAACCAAGTATCATAAATAAATAAATAAATAAATAAGGCAGGGCAGGTAAAACAAGGGAACAAGAAAGAGTTGTTCCAGACTAACAAACCACGACAATGAAATCCACGTATAATTCTGAACTAGATTATTTTACTATAAAGACATTATTGAGATAATTGGCGAAGCTTGAATAGAATATGAGGACAAGATGGTGGTGATGTATCCATGTTAATTTCCTTATTGTGACGATTGTGTTGTGGTTATGTAGGAGAAGGTATTCGTTTGTAGAAAATATATCCTTAAGTTTTCAGGGATAAGAGCTTCTTATCATTTTAGCAACTTACTTCCAAATACTATATGAAAAGTTTTTTGGACCCTATTTGGAATTTTGAAAGTTTTATATTATTTTTGAAAAACTTTACATGGTAAAAAGATATGAAAATTTTAATGATGCTTGATACAAATTATGGAGCTGCCTTCCAAAATCTTATAGCTATGCGTTCCATTATTTCCGCTTAACTCTTTGTCCTGTAACGCAGACACTGTGTTCAAAGACCTTATTTTCAGTCCTACCTGTCACACTTTATAATGAAAGTGCTGATTTCCATGAACTCACTTATTATCTCAGTGTGGGGTAATCACTCATTGTATCATTAGCTGATGATGACTAGATGAGTTGATTGAGCTGCAAATGACTATGGTTAGAGATTGCAGCTCTAACTGATTAGATAAATATGCCACATATTTCATTTTGATCATATCAATTTCGCTATCATTTGACTGAAATGTCTCCCTTCAACCTAAAGTTCTCATTAAGGCATGGTAATTTCTCTGAAGTATGACTGTATTCATGACTTCTATCAGCCAAAACCAATAGTTAGAGAAGAGGAAGGTTATTTCATATTTTAGTAACTGTAACTCTAGAAGTATGAAAATCCTTTATGAGAGCATGAATATTATACTTGGAGCAGTACATTTGCGTGGTAGGGCAGAGAGACCAATGCTGCTTAAACTGGATATCTTGTCTTATCTTGATGAAAAGATTTGGGGATTCCTGCCAGGAAGTCCTAAAGAGTGACTTTCCTTGACACTAGGTGTCAGGTATTGTTTACACTTTCTAACCCAGCGCTTTGCACACTGGAAAGTGTACACAAATCACCAGGGGATCCTGCTAAAAATCCAGAAGTGACTCTGTAGGGTAAACTCCCACCCCCACGCCAGTACTTCTGGTGCACAAACCACTCACAAAGTGAAAGACAAGGGCCAGCAAACAGATGAGTTCTGCTGTTGGGTCAAGAACAGACCACAGAGGCTATATGAGAAGCTTGGCAGACTGTGAAATATGCTTCTGCCTGGAAGCTTGGTTTATAGAACCATCTGCCCATTCTGTCCGCCTACTCTAGAGGGAAGTTAATCCAGCAATCAGCTGAGTGGGCCATGACAATGATCACAGGAACAAATTTATTGGGACAAGTTTGTGTGTTTAAGAAAAGAGTCAAAAATTCAAGAATCATGTCCGTGTAGTACTATGATCCTTTTGGGAATATAATCCATATCTTTTTTTTTTTCCTCCTAAAATTCCTCGTACAATCCTCAAGAAGAAAAATCATTGCCATTCCGTAGAAAGGAGAAAAGGGGGTAGAGGACACGTGGGGTCTTGTGAACTGCCTTGGATACCTCCAGGTGAGTAGGAGTAGGGTCTGTTCTGATGAGTCACAAATTGACCTGAAGATTAAATTTATTCAGCCATTTTCTCTGTTCTGTGAGAAGAGAAAGGGACTTTTTGTGCATACTGAAAGTAGCCAAGGGTTGCTAAGGCTTTTCCATGAATAGCTTGGATTCAGGATTTTTAAAGATGAACTCTACTCTGTCATAAACAAATACATCGACATTTCAATTGTCATCACTTTCTACCTCAAACACTTTCTTAAACTTGGAATACTTAACAATACTGTCTGAGGATATTAATCTGGAAACTGAGGGAGTGAGTTAATTTTCCCAGATTCATTCACCTAAATACACAGAGGAGGTAGGATTTGAACTCTGCCTGAATGAGTTCAAACTCAGTGGCCTGCTATCATGCTAGGTTCTTCTCTGTGAATACTTGTAAAAGAAAGGTATTCTTTGGAAGTAATCGTTTAAGTCGGGTGAGTTGGTGCATGCCTATAATCCCAGCAACTCAGGAGGCAGAGGCGAGAGGTTTATAGGTTTGAGGCCAGAGACAGGCTGCATAATTTAGCGAGATCTTGCCTCAAAATAAAAAATAATAAAGGGGCTAGGAGTGCAGCTCAGAGGCAAAACACTTGCAAAGTATGTGCAAGGACTCAGGTTCAGCCCCAGCCCCCACCCTGTACAGGAAGGAAGGAAGGAAGGAAGGAAGGAAGGAAGGAAGGAAGGAAGGAAAAATTAGGTTAAGCCAGATGCAATGGCATATGCCTATAATCCTAGTAACTCAGGGAGCAGAGGCAGGAGGATCTCAAGTTCGAGGCCAGAGGCAGCCTGTGTAATTTATGGAGACCCTATCGCAAATAAAAAGTAAAAAAAAAAAAAAAAAAAAAGGGCTGAAGTGTAGCTTAGTGGTAAAGTGCTTGCAAACTATGCATGAGGCCCTGGGTTCAACCCCCCATACCACAAGTAATAATAATAATAATAATAATAATAATAATAATAGTTTATATTAGTGAAAGATTAGTAATATGCTGATATTTTGTTGCTTGACAAAAATTATACAACTATCAAGTGAAGGAGAAAGAAATAAAACCCAGCTCTAATTGATGGCAAAGGCTTTGCATGATACCCATCACCCATAATGATCCAAGAATGATGCTGCTAATTGCGATAACATGAGTATCTCATCATTTTTGTACAGCACTTTAAAATTCTCTGAGTTCTTTTGGCCTCACAATGTCCTTGGGAGGTTAGGAGGGTAGACTTCCCGTGCAAATCCCAAATTAGGAAACCTAGACTGTGAAAGTGAAACCCAAGGTCTCACAACCAGGAGATGGTGGCTCTAAAATCTAGGTCTTAGGCGGCAAATTCTGTGAGTCCACAGCCTTCATTGTCATCGAAAGACCTCAGCAGGTTACTGGAACATTTTATAACTGATATGTCCCCAGCTACACCCGGAGATACTCTTGTCCATTTGAAAGCAGTTATTTAGTAGCTAGTCAAGGTCCTGAACTATTAGTGGATTCCAAAATAATGGCAGGTGTTGAGTAAGAACTTACTGAGAACTTACAGTGCATATAATTGAAACTGCCATGGGCTCTGCCTTCAAGGAGCTTACAAGCCAGTACCTATGCAAAGACATGGACATTACTGACTTGTATAGATGGAAAATCCATTTGAGTCTACATGTACAAAAGAACTGAGGCAATGAGTTCACAGGTAAAATATATACGCATTCCTTCTAGAAAGATGAGCGCTACTTTTGTACTCTACAAATGAATTTTCCTTAAGAGACATTATTATTATTATTATTATTATTATTATTATTATTATTATAGTTCATAGCAGTTTGGTTCTTCAGTTCTTCTTTCTGGGCCCAAGAGCCCAAATAAACCTGCCATAAGTCTTTTGATATCTTAGCCAACTATTAGCCCTACTCTACATAATTCTCCAATGACTCAAATTCCTCTGGCAGTTATAAGAGAGAGAGAGAGCCGGGCGCAGTGGCGCATGCCTGTCATCCCAGTGGCTCAGGAGGCGGAGGCAGGAGGATCACAAGTTCGAGACCAGAGGCAGTCTGCGTAACTTAGCGAGGCCCTGTCTCAAAAAGTAAAATAAAATGGGCTGGGGGCGCAGCTCAGTGGGCCAGCACTTGCAGAGCATGCAGGCGGGAGGTCCTGGGTTCAACCCCCAGTACTGCAAAAAAAAAAGAGAGAAAGAAAAGAAAAGAAAGAGAAAGAGAGAGAGAGAGAGAGAGAGAGAGAGAGAGAGAGAGAGAGGAAGCAAGCAAGCCAAACTCTTCCCAAAACAAGTTGAATTATCATCTTACTGGAAACCTTTGCATATACTTTTATCTCGGGAACACTATTGCCTTCAACTCTTTACCTGGGAAACTCTTATTCATCCTTCAGGTCTTAGCTTAACCCCAGGCTCACTGAACATTTTTGACACTCCAAGCCTGGAATAAGCCTGTGGTGGTCTGTATAGGTTAGGCTATGTGCAAAAACAAACATGCTCCAATCACTGTGGCTTCAAAACGTAAAGGTTCATCTCTCAAACACTGCACATTGCAGATTAGCTAGGGCCCTGCTCCATGTTATCTTCCCTCAGAGTTCCAGTAGGGCCTCTACCATCTGGAGTATAGACAGTCACCATGAAGGAAAAAGGATCAAGGAAGTATTTCCACCTACATGTGCCTTGTGGTAGCTCCACTCTAACTTCAGTAGCCAAAATAACTCATGCCTCACTTGAAAGAGCCTGCAGCCATAGCACTGTGGTGTCCAATCCCGTCAGATCTTGGAAGCTAAGCAGGGTCGGCGGTTAGTACTTGGATGGGAGACCGCCTGGAAACACCTGGTGCTGAAGGCTTCAAAGAAGGACCTGGCAACCCTCTCCCAAAAAACAATCAGCCATTGAAAACCCTATGAATAGCAGAGAAGCACTGACAATACTCGATGGCACCTAACAACAACAACCACCTTAAAGAGGTAAGGAAATACATGGCATGTGTCAAGAAGAAACAGAATCTCAATGAAAATCACTAATAACCACACAGAGTACTTTCTGCTTGCTCCCAGAACCCCAGTACTAACCACAATTACAGGACTTACAACATTGCATTGCAATTACCTGATTATTAGTCAGTAACCCTCCACTAGACTCTAAGCTTCCTCAGGGTAGACACTAAAACTTACCTTTATATCCAATACCTGCCACAGTGTGCTGCACATCCATCCTTATTGGAAAAAAAAATTGAAGAGGATGACAATGTCCTCTTTTCATAAGAAGCAGGTCTGCATCTTTAAGTTTATGATTTCAAAACAATTAAACTCAAAGTGCTATTTGTGTCTTATGTTCCTTAAGAAAGATATGCACATGGCCTAGAGCTACAATTCTGACTTTGCTTGCGAATGCAAATATTTTAACAAGTATTACACACAGAAGCTTGAACTATCAATTATTCCTAGAGGCATATGTAAAATATCTTGTTTATCCCAGAGATCCTAAATTAGACTGAAGAAAAAATTCTACCTTTAAAAATACATCTGAGATTTTGCATTGGTCCTCAGCTTGTCTTGCAAATTAATCAAAAGTTATAGCTGCTTAGCATTTAAGAAAGAAAAGTAATATTTAGTTTTCATAGTTAAATGATAAGTAAATGCAAAAGATGAATTCTCTATCAAAAGTTTTTATGTTTATTTTGTTAGGTGCCATCAAGCAGGTATCCGACTCGTAGTGACCCTCATAGGGTTTTCAATGGCTGCCTGTTTTGGGATTGCCTTGGGAGTGGATTGCCAGGACCTTCTCCCATTTTTGGGGTGCTGGGAATTGAACTTGGGACCTCAGAGACTGCAGCACAGCGCTCTACCAACTGAGCTAAATCCTAGCAATCCATTCCTGAGGCAATCCTGAAAACAGCCATTGAAAACAGAGTTGGACAAGACTCGATGGCACCTTTATGCTTATAGTTAGGTACTAATTTTCTTATATACTTCAGGGTTTTAAAAGATATCAATTGAATTTCTATCCCCAAAATATTTAGAAAATAACTCATCAGGGATAGGAGTGTTGCTCAGTGGTAGAGCACTTACCTAACATGTTTGAGGTCTTAGATTTGATCCCCAGTATCACAAAAGAAGAAGGAAGAAAAAGGGGAGGAGGAAGAAGAGGAGATATAGGAGGAGGAGAGAAAAATAACTCACCAATTTGCTGTTGAATTCAGCCAAAATGGTAAATTCTTTGAAAACATCCAGCTATTTAAGAGTAGAGTGCTGCTCTGTGGTCTCTGAGGCCCTGGGTTCGATTCTCAGCACTGCAAAAATGGGAGAAGGACATGGCAATCCACTCCCAAAGCAATCCTGAAACAATCAGCCATTGAAAACCCTATGGAGGCAGCTATGAGTCAGACATGACTTGATGGCATGGCACCTAGCAACGACATTTAAGAGTAGCTTGTGTAAATTGTGTGTTTCCAGCAAGTCAGTGCATATAAATATAACCACAAGGTACCTTTGGAGAAAGACAATGTACACACTTGTAACAAAAATGGTAGCCCACTGAAATGTTGTATTTTCTTAAATACAAATTTGTTTTCAGAGGAACCATGACATTTTATAAGTGCAAGTACTGGTATTAGATTTAGAATGAAGGATGTGCTTACCCATTTTAGCTTCTTTCATTTTGAAAGCTTTGTTTTAAAAAACTGACTCCAAGGAAGCTTTATAAAAAATTGGCCTTTAGGAATATGTCTATGGAATTTTCACATCATGATATTTTCATTTTGATCATTATGATAGGACTCTGAGGTAGATGAGTGAGATGCTTTCACCCTATCGAACTTGGCTATCTTCTCTTGTTCCTTCTCAACCTGCTTCCTGTTGTTGTTAGGTGTCGTGGAGTTGGGTCCAACTGATAGCAACTCTATGTATAACAGAGGGCTGGGATTTAGCTCAGTTGGTAGAGCGTCACTCTGCAGTCTCTGAGGTCCTGAGTTCGGTTCCCAGCACCACAAAAACGGGAGAAGGACGTGGCAACCCACTCCCGAGGCAATCCCAAAACAATCAGCCATTGAAAACCCCATAAGGATCGCTATGAGTCAGACACGACTCAAAGGCACCTAACAACAACAACATGTACAACAGAAGGAAATATTCTCTAGCACTGTGCCATGTCCAGCACTATGTCAGTGCTTCTCTGTTATTCATAGGGTTTTTGATGGCTGATTGTTTCAGGATTATTTTTGAGAGTGGGCTACCAAGTCCTTCTCCCACTTTGTGGCACCGGGGATCGAACCCAGAGCCTCAGAACACAAACTGAGCTAAACCCCAAGCCAAACTGCTTCCTAGTAGTTAGATTTTAACAGGGAAATTTCCATGAATCCTCTCAGCAACTGACACTGAATCAGCTCTCCTCTGATTAAAATTTGGGCAAGAATAGATTCTCCAACAAGGACTTCTGTCTATGCAATTTCCTCTTTTTCCCAATAACAAAAAACAACTTGGTAACATATGGGATATCTACTGGATATCTACTTAAGAGAAATATGAGTTCCAGTGAACGGGTTTTTATTTTTAGGGTTATATCTCCTAGTTCTTAACATTTAAAAACAACCCTGGGACTTGTTTGACACCATACCATTAAACAGTGTCCAAATTGGGATGTACTCTTTAAGATCTCTGAAGTATGAAATAGATAATACCAGCTCTCCCTGCAAATCTAGAGCACAGTTTAAACTAGATAAAATTGTAATAAGTGAAGTTGACCTTGCTATTCCTTCCTCGCCATTCAGTCTCTTGGCAGATATTTACTGAGTATTATACATCAGGTCCTGTGTTCATAGTTAGTATTAAAATGGGGAGCAAAGGGGACTGCTGGTATAAGTCAGTGATAGAGCTCTCACCTAGTATGCACAAGGAGCCCTGGGTTTGAGGCTCAGCACCACAAACAAAATTTAAATGGTGATAAAAAACCAGGCCTAGAATACAATGGGGAAGATATAGTATATATTAATCAAATAACAGTACAAAAGAATGCCTAGCAGTGAACCAGGAGCAGCACAAGGAAGGGTAATAACCGTTCTTTGAAAGTGTATAATACCAAAGGAACTTGACTTAGAGTGAAGACAGGAAAGGGTCAAGGAAGTCTTACCTAAAACCGCGACCCTGAATGTGAAATCTGACAGATGACAAGGTATAGCTGAGGGCCCGGGAGCAAGCAAAATCCAATGAGGACCTGAAACACTTTGAACAGGAGCTATACTGGGATAAAATGAGGCTGGAGCAGCTCAGAGGATCCAAACCCTGTACAATGTGCTAAGATTTTGCTCCTTATCATAAGAGCAATAGAGAGCCACTGAGGCATTTTAGACAAGGGGTGAACATGGCCAGATTCGTGATCTGAACAAATTACTTTCCCTTCCTTGTGGAGAATGGATTAAAAAGAACCTAGGGACAATAATGCCTGCAGCCATAGCCCTGTGGCATCCGATCCCATCAGATCTCAGAAGCTAAGCAGGGTCGGGCCTGGTTAGCACTTGGATGGGAGACCGCCTGGGAACACCAGGTGCTGTAGGCTTGGGAGACGGACCAGGCAACCCACTCCCAAAAATCAATCCACCATTGAAAACCCTATGAACAGCAGAGAAGCACTGACAATAGTGTTTCGCCTATTGTACGCAGGGTCGCTAAGAGTCAGATACTGACTCAATGGCACCTAACAAGAACACAACAACGGGGACAATAATGAGAAGTCTAAAAAAGAGGTGGGGGGGGGATGAGGTTTGGTGCGGCAGCAGTGGCAAAGGTAAAATGTGCACAAATTTGAAAGATGTGTAGAGAAAATTGAGAGGACTGGATGAAAGGTGGGCTATGGAAAGTGAGGAGGAGAAAAGAATTGAGAACGAGTCTGAAGTCTCTGATTTACCAGCATTTTGGACGCAGGAATACTCTTTAGCTAGTTAGAGAACAAGAAGGACCGGGTTTGAGTTTGGGTCTGGACATGGTGAATTTGAGGTGCCCTTGAAACAGCCAAGTGCAGAGGTGGAGTCAGTGCCTGCATAGGTCTAGAACTCAAGGGAAAGTCTGGATGGAGATTTAAATATGGAAATCATTAGTAATTCAAACAGTGGGACATGCAGAGTGAGCTAAAAGAAGAGAAGAACTCAGAGAGAACCAGCAGGAACTTCTTCATGTGATGACAGAGCCAAAGTAAAGAAGCCTGTGTAGAAGACTTGAGATGGGAAACTTGGAGGAAACCTGGGAAAGAATTTCAAGGCTGGGAAGATCAATAGTGTCTATTTCAGCTGAGAGACCGAGACAATTGAGACTGATACATGTGCATCCTATTTAAGAACAGAGCAAGGGATGGCAGAGATTTGAGCTTACATAAATATCAGTGAGAAGCACTTGCTCATCAGGGAGGGACCAAATACCCGCAAGACCCAAGGGATGAGTCTCATTCTGATTCTTCCCAACATCATCCCAACAGCCTAATCACTACACTAAGAACCCCTTCAAATCAGCTTCATTAGTTTTTGTTTTTGTTTTGCAGTGAGATGCACAATGTTAGATAATTCAGAGCATCTCTCTATTGTTGTTGTTGTTGTTGTTAGGTGCCGTTGAGTCGGTGTCCGACTCATAGCGACCCTCATAGGGTTTTCAATGGCTGAGTGCTTCGGGATTGCCTTGGGAGTGGATTGCCAGGCCCTTCTCCGATTTTTGTGGTGCTGGGAATTGAACTCAGGACCTCAGAGACTGCAGCGCAGCGCTCTACCCACTGAGCCAAATCCCAGCCCTACTATACTGCACCTTATCTTAAATAAAGTGGGAATAGTAATTCTGCTATATGACACAGGATTGTTAGGAAGATTGCTGTTGTTGTTAGGTGCTGTCAAGTCAGGTCCAACTCATAACGACTCTATGTACAGCAGAAGGAAACAGTCCCAATTCTGTCCCAGGCACACAATCTTTTTTATGTGTAAACCCATTGTTGCAAACATTGTGTCAATCCATCTATTTGTGGGTCTTCCTTTTTTCATTGACCTGCCACTCTCCCAAACATGATGTCATTCTCCAGGGATTGGTCCCTCCTGCCTACATGTCCAAAATCCATAGGATGCAGTCTAGCCATCCTTGCTTCCAAGGAGCACTCTGGTTGTAGTTCTGCTAGGACAGATCTGTTGGGTCTTTTGGCAGTCCATGGTATATGCAATATTCGTTTCCAGCGCCATAATTCAAAATTATTGATTCTTCTCCTTTGTCCAGTTCTCACAACTGTGTTAGAAGATTACAGTAAGATAATAGGTGATCAGAGATGCTAAACTACAAAATGGAATTATAAGCGTAGTAATAAGATTTTCTCCTCAACCTGAGGTTTGGTCAAAGCTTACCTCTTCTACATCCTCTTCCTTTTGATTCTTGTTAAAAAGGTAACACAGCCAGTGAGCTCATCTGCGGCTGATAATGGCTTACTGTCCTGCTCCTCTTAGTTGTCATCAGGGAACGTCTTATAGCCTCCGTGATGATATATAGGAAGAGGGTCTCAACATCCATTGCAGGCAGCATGGCTGACTGGCAAGCAGAGGTCATGCGCAACAAGAGTCTTTCCCTCTAGCATTCCTAAAATCAGAGCCAGTCGGCAGCAGCCTTCTCCACCTGCTCAGAGAGCACTGATTATTAGGTAATATAAAAATGTCACTTTCTCCCTCTCCCGGCTACATCAAATTACTCAACCTTGTAAGGATTGTGGAGGGTTGTTTTGTTTTCGAGCCAAAAGAGTCATTGGGAAAAATAAGGCAAGCATGCCATCTTGGGGTTTGTGCTGACAACACAGCCCACCTAAGCAGCAGATGGGAAGAGGAATGTGTTCTTCAACGTCGTTCAGTGTCACTACGGCAATGGGCTGAGATTCTTAAGGGCTTTTTCTGGTTGGCTACATTTAACCATTGGAATCCTGCCATTACACTGTTTGGAAGTTGAAAGACTGCTAGTTCGCCACACTCGGGGCGTGGCTTTTCCCCACATAGAGATACTGGCTAGCTCATTTTCAGCATGTGCCTACTCACTGATGGTCTTTCCTATGCGTGACCTGCTTGAAAGGATGACTGAGTTGGGGCATCATTGGAGTTCTCATTTTTTAAAGAAAAGTGGTAACCTGACTGCTCAGGGCTTCCTTTATTTTATTTTGGGAGGCTGATAGAACCAGCTCCCAAGGTTCAACAGATGTAACTATACAATAAGAGGATTCTTTGGTGGGGGTGAGTTTTATTTCTTTCTTTCTTTCTTTTTTTTTTTTTTTTTTTTTGTGGTACTGGAAGTTGAACCCAGGGCCTCATGCTTGCATGCTCTACAAGTGCTGGACCACTAAGCTGCACCCTCAGCCCATTTTTTTACTTTTTGAGACAGGGTCTCACTAAGTTACACAGACTGCCTCTGGTTTTGAACTTGCAATCCTCCTGCCTCCGCCTCCCAAGCCGCTGGGATTACAGGCATGCGCCATCGCACCCAGCTTCGAGTTTTATTTCTTGATAGCACACCTTTATAATCTTTTCACTTGCCATTGGCCCCTGGTAGTTTTATATATTTTTTAACTTGAGAAGACAATAATATAGTTACCATTTTTCACTAATCCCTTATGATCTCACCCAGATCTCTAAAGAGAAGTAAATTTATCCAAAGTTGCAAAGAATGTAGTAGAAAATAACTTGGAGTTTCGACTTATGCCTGTTTCCTTTCTTCATAAATCCTTTCTGTTTAAAGTAAAGTCTTGCTCTGAATAGTTGTCTTGGTAATTCTATATGTGAGAGATGCAATACAAGGTAATGGAGAGGGATTTCCAAGATATAAACAGTTGTTTACATTGTCTTTGGTCATAGTTGCTTCTCTGACTGTTTCTACCCAAACCCAGTAGGGTTTCTTTTTTTAATGCTTTACAATAAGGACTTGCCATTAACTACTTGGCATGAGGCTCCAGATTGACATATGTTTACTGAATCCAGTTCTTCCTTTCAAGCTTCCGAGCTCATGCTTATTCTCTCCCCACAAGTTTGGAAACCGTTTTTGTGGCTGCACCTGTGAGACAAGGAAGTGAGGGTGAGGGGGAAGAGAAAGTTGGGGACCAATCAAGCAAGTCCTGATGCCTTTGTCTTCTCTACTACCAAGAAGGTATATAGTTATTTAAAAGCAAAAAAAAAAAAAAAAAAAAAAAAAAAAAAAAAAAAAAAAAAAAAAAAAAAAAAAAAAAAAAAAAAAAAAAAAAAAAAAAGAGAGAGAGAAGTAAGAAAGAGAAATTAAGAAAGTTTTTTTTCCCCTATAACCAAATGTGGATTTAAGAAAGTATGTAAGAAGGGAGGGCATGGGAAGCCTAAGATCAGGCGTCCTTACTGGATCTTTAAAGTCTCCTCTTAAATTTTCAGAGGCAGATTGGGACAGGATTTAAATTTGGGCTCTGGGTGAGCTGTGCAACCTTAGATAAGTATCTTATCATCTCCATGCCCTAGATTCCCCATCTATATCATAAGATTAATAACAGTATCTCGTTCATAAGTTTATCATAGGGTTAAGTAAGGTAATGGATGTAAGTGCCTAGCAAATGGGCACGCTCTATAACAGTGTCAAAGGCCCAAAGGCCAATTGGCAACATAGGACTACTTTTCCCGGGTACCAACCTCTCACAGACTCCTACTTCCTAGGAGGGAGCTCCCATCTCAATATGTCTGGCTGTCATATACAATTGGGAAAAGAATGATCCCACATAAATATGATCAGCAGTGATAGACCAAAGTGTATATTAAGCAAGAACTGCTACATTGACTTGTAAAAAATAACATCAGGTAAGTGAACTAAGCAGGAGTTAGGTACAAAAGCTGGAAACAGAAGTCTTTGGAGAAGTGTGGAGTGCAGACTAAGGCAACCTCAGTAGTTTACTAACCGTAAGAGGAAAATCACTGAGGAAGAATTGAAAAAATAGGAGTAGGCACTGACAGGAATGGATGCAGGCAGGATCCTAGGGGAAACAAACTTAGGGGGAGTTCAAGGTTTTGTTACAGGTGCTGTCAAGGAAGCTATTTGAATTGTAGCCCATCTTTTTTTTTTTAAATTGGAAATTTTTAATGTACACCTTAATGTGATTCATTTTGACATGGTTTTCATTGTGACATTTCCATATATGCATTTGGATGTGCATTATTCATATAGGTTCCCCCTTACCCTTTTGTACGCTTCCCCCCATCCCACCCTCCCCATCAAAGACTTCTCTATCATTTACTTGGTAATATTTTTCTATATGTCCTTGGGTTCCAGTTCTGTTTAAGAAAGAAACTTTTCCTGCAGTGAACTTTGTTTTTATCTTGTCAGAACAATTGCATGCATTTTCTAGACCATTTATATTAACACCATTCTTAGCTTTTTCTTCCTTTTATTTTGATCTGACCTTTGAATAGGCTTTTTCCTTCTTATAATTTTGATTCAGCTCCCACATATGAGTGAGAACATGTGGTGTTTCTCTTTCTGAGCTTGGGTTCGTTCACTTAAAATAATTTTCTCTAATTCCATCCATTTTGCCGCGAATGTCCTTATTTCATTTTTCTTGATTGCTGAGTAGTATTCCATTGTTATAGGTACCATAGTTTTTTTATCCATTCTTCTGTTGAAGGGCACTTTGGTTGACTCCATATCCTTGCTATTGTGCAAAGTGAATTGCAGCCCATCTTAAACACAGCAGAAATACCTTCCTTCCCTAGCAATAAGGGGAGCTGAGAGACTCGTTCCACTGAGCCACAAAGGAAGAGAAAGGTCAGAAGCCTGAGAGTCTGGTCTTTGAAGGAGAAACTGCTGACTCCACAGGTGATGGGAACCGAAACTTCACCTTAGGACTCAAATCATAAAATGCTCTCTGTATATTTTTGTTATGGCATAATACTGATTCTAGTTTCTTTCTTAAAAATACAAGTTTCAGCCAGGTGCAGTGGCACATGTCTGTACTCCCAGTGACTCATGAGGCACAGGCAGGAGGATTGCTAGTTTGAGGCCAGAGGCGACCTGTATAACTTAGCAAGACCTTGACTCAAAATAAAAAATTAACAAATGGGCTCAGGGTGCAGCCCAGTGGTGGAGTGCTTGCAAATATGTGCAAGGCCCTGGGTTCAACCGTCAAGTACAGAAAAAAAATATATGTGTGTATATGTTGTTGTTGTTAGGTGCCATAGAGTCAGTGTCCAACTCATAGCAACCCTACGTACAACAGGTGAAACACTATTGTCAGTGCTTCTCTGCTATTCATAAGGTTTTCAATGGCAGATTGATTTTTGGGAGTGGGTTGCCAGGTCCTTCTCCCAAGCCTACAGTACCTGGTGTTCCCAGGTGGTCTCCCATGCAAGGACTAACCAGGCCTGACCCTGCTTAGTTTCCGAGATCTGACGGGATTGGAAGCCACAGTGCTACAGCTGCAGGCATTATGCATACATATGCATATATGTATATTTCACAATAGCTAAATGTTGATTCTCATCACTTGCTTGACCTACACCAAAAATATTAAAATTCTTTATTAACCATTTTATCAACTAAATGGGCATTTTTGTACATTGTTGGTAAGTGTGCAAACTACTACAATGCCAGGGAAGAACGATATGTCAATGGCTATCAAAATCACAAGTGCTCATGTCTTTAATGAACACTGGTCAAGGGGTGTCTAACGGAGCTTCACTCCCCTTCCTCTTTCTGGGTTCCACAGCCATGAGTGTCACGTGTATTCCCCTGAAGGTCCCACCACACAGTTCTGAGGAGCCAGGCACAGGAAGCTAAGAGGTGACGAGATAAGCCTGAGGCAAAGCCCAGTCAGGCATGTCTGTGTGGAGCTAGCTGAGGTCTGCGGGGAACTGGAGGCCACAGCTGTGGCCGGCCTGAGAGGTGAGTCTCAGACGTGAAGTGGAGCACAAGAGGCATTCAATACCTGGTGCCTGTCACACAGTAAGGGCTCAATAAATATTTGTTCAAGGAAAAGACCCCAGGTGACCAGATCACAAAATCAGAATTGGAGTAGGCCTTGGAAGTCAAGCTCTCCAGCCTCCCACCTGGTGCAAGTGTCCTTCGAAAACAACCAGGCAGATGCCTCCATGCTTCCCCAGCAGGGGAACTCCCACTCCTTGTGAGGGGGGATCTTCTGTGTTTAAGTAGCTGTGTCTACCAGGACTCTTTCCTCACATGAAGAGAAATTTCTCCTGCTATGAATTCCACCTCAAGTTCCAGGTCAGCTCCCTACCGACATCATAGGACCTGGTCAGTGGGGCCCTGATTCACACCTGTGCACCCTGGCTCATGTTATGTGAGCAGGGAGAAGAAATCCTTCATTTAGTTACTTTTGGCAAATGACAGAATGAAATCAATTATAAGGGGACTGTGAAACACCATTCCTGCATAAATAAAATAAATATATTCTGTTAAAAAAAAAAAAGAGGAACATTCCATGTTAACATCTGAATAAAAAAGAAAAATCCATGGTCTCACTTCATGGAAGTCAGGATTTCTTTTTTTTTTTTTTTTTTTACATTCAGTCCTATCAGCTGAAACTGGCTGAAGAAAAATACCCAAACTGCTGATGGGCCTCACTTCAAGTTCATGTTCCCTATGTTAATTGATTTGTGTTGCTATAACCTAAGTACCTAAGAGAACAACTATAAGCAAGAAAGATCATTTTAGCTCATGGT
This sequence comes from Pedetes capensis, assembly GCA_007922755.1. Taxonomy (NCBI): domain Eukaryota; kingdom Metazoa; phylum Chordata; class Mammalia; order Rodentia; family Pedetidae; genus Pedetes; species Pedetes capensis. The sequence continues at coordinate 46,024 of VMDO01002684.1, read as the reverse complement.
TTCAGAGGGCTCAGTCCCTGGTTGTTTGGCCCCATGCACTTGAGAAGAACATCATGGTGGCAGAAGCTTGTGGCAGAGGACATGCTTCACCTCATGGGGAACAGAAAGCAGACAGAGCAAGACAGGAAGAGTCCAGGGACAACATATTCTGAAGGACCCAACCCCAGTGACCTACTTCCTCCAGCTGGGTCCCACCTCCTAAAGTTTCCAGAACCTCCCCAAACAGTGCCACCACCTGGGAGCCAACCTCCCAACACACGAGCCTTTTTGAAGGACACTTCATATCCAAACATAACAACCACTTACCTTAAGGTAGTTCACTCGGAAATCCTACCAGTCCGTTCATTTTCCCATTTCCCTCGTTAATTCTTTCCTATATTCTTTGCCTCTCCTCAATTTCTAAACCCTTCTCCCCATGCTCAGTGAATGATCTTGTTTCTTACTGCAGTAAAAACATAGAAGCACTTAGAAAAGTCCATCACCACATCCGTCAGCCTACTGGAATCTGTATTCACATCCACTAACTTCCCTTCCGTTACTATGCTATTGTTGTGAGGTACCATTGAGTCAATTCCAACACATGGTTTTTGATGGCTGATTATTTTTCAGGATTGTTCCCAGGAGTTGGCTACCACACCCTTCTCCCACTATTGCAGTGCTGGGGATCGAACCCAGGTCCTCAGAGAGTGCACAGAGTACTCTACCAACTGAGCTAAACCCCAATTCCTTCTCTAGGTGGTGGCTTAAAAATACATCTACAAATCCTAGGATATTCCTTCCTTCAAAAAGTGGAGCTTAAGCCAGGCACAGTGGCACACATCTGTAGTCCCAGCTACTCAGGAGGCTGAGACAGGAAGATCACTTGAACCCATGAATTTGAGGCCAGCATGGGCAACACAACAAGACCACATCTCAAAAAACAAAATGGAGAGCCTAAGGACTTAATGATTCACTTCTAACCGATCATGGAGGTTCTGAAGGTGTGACTTCCAAGACTAGGTTATAAAAGAACTGAGGCTCTGCCTGTTCATGCTTGGATCACTTGCTTTAGGAGAAACTGCCATGTCATAAGTATACTTAGAGACCTCATCAGGAGAGATCTATCTGGTGAGGAACTGAGGCTTCCCTCCAACAGCCCATATGAACTTACAGTCATGTGAGTACACCATCTTGGAAGCAGATCCTCAGCCCCTAGTCAGGCGTACAGATAACTGCAGCCTTGGCCAAAACCTTACTACAACCTTGTGAAAGATTGTCACGGTTTGAATACAAAATGGCTCCCAAGGCTCATGTTCTAATGTTTGGTTCCCAGCAGGTGGTGCTGTTTTTGGGAGCCATGGAACTTTGTGAAGTGGGACCTAGCTGATGGAAGCAAGTCACTAGAAGTGGGCTTTAAGGTTTTACCCAGCCCTGCCCCCTACTCTGGTAAACTCTTTCTGCCTCTTTTTGCCGTCACATGAAAGTCTTCTGCCACAGGCCCTGCCACTGTTCTGCCATGCCTCCAGCCATGATGGACTTGACCTCTGAAACCATGAGGCCAAAATAAACCTTTCTTCCCTTAAGTTGTTCTGTTGGGTATTTTGTCACAGAAACACAAAACCCAACACAGACACCTTGGGTCAGAATCACCCAACTTAGATGCTGCTAAATTCTTATCCAGCAGACGTTGTGTAAGGTAATAAGTTTTTTCTTGCTTTAAACCACTAAATTTGGGGAGTTTTCTACAGAGTAATAAATAAATAAAACACTATGTATGAACTATCTTAGGTTCTACCTTAGACCAACCCTTCCTTGGTGCATGAGCTCCTACCCTCCCGCCAATTCAAAAATATTGTTCAAGCAATTATCCCCTTTCACTTTTACTTCTGAATCACTATTTTCCTCTTTAGTGGACAATCTCCACCAACGTGTCTACATGCTATATCTCCCATCTCAGAAATAAATAACACATACCTCTTTGTCTCACAACTGCCTGAACTAAAATGCTATTTCTCTAATTTCCTTTTATAGCAAAATTCCACAAAAGAGTCTATGCTCTCTGTTTGCTCTTCCTTTGTTCTCTCCTGAGTCCATGAAATCAGAATTCCTACGCACACCACCACCACTAAAAAAAAGCTCTTAACAGGGTCTTCAATGATCTCAAACACTAAAATCCAATGTTCCCACTTTGACTTCTCAGCAGCATTTGACATCATGACTCGCCCCTCCTCCAGGAAACACTTGCTCTGTCTTGATTCTCAGATAGCCCTCGCTTGACTCTCCTTCTAGTCTCCCTACCACTCCATCCTAGGTTTCTCCTGGTTCCCCCTTAAAACCCCAGTGCTTAACGTCAGTTGTTGGGTCATTTTTCTCTCTTAAGATACCTGTCACAATAATTGTTATTACCCACACCTCCTCTGATGACTGCCCATAACCCTTGATTGGGCTGAGGATTCTGGAAGGACTTGATGCCTGCCTAAGGCAGCTGGCAACATACCTGAGCCTCCACTAATCCATACCAAAGTCATTCAGAAATACCATAGACCAGTTGGCTTAAACAACGGAAATTTATCCCTCATAATTCTGAAAGCTGAGACCAAGATCAAGGTGCCATGTCTGGTGAAGGCCTGCTTCCTGGTTTGCAGATGGCCATGTTCTGAGTTGTTGTTGTTGTGTGGTTTTTGTTTTGTCTTGGTTTTTTGTTGTTGTTATTGTTTGGAGTTTCTTTTTTGTTTGTTTGTTTATTTATTTGTTTGACAGCCCTGGCTGGGCTGGAACCCACTGTGTAGCCCAGGTTGGCCTCAAACTCAGGGCAATCCTGCTCCCTCAGCCTCCCTAATGCTGGAATTACAGGCATGTGCCATTACACTCAGCTTTAGATGGCCATCTTCTAATTGTATCCTCATATAGTGGAAAGCAGAGGAGATAGAAAGATGGGGAGAGAGAGAAAGAGACCAACCTCTCTCATATCAGTTATAATTCCATTCATGAAGGCTGCACCCTCATGACCTAATTGCCTCCCAAAGGCCTTACCTCCTAAAACCATCACATTGGGGGCCAGTATTTCAATATATGAATTTTAGGGGGACAAAAATATAGCAACTCCCTTAAACCAGGATTCCTATGGGAGATTATCCCATATATAAGAGGATATTCCACAGCATCGCTGACTTACCTCACTAGAAGCCAGTAGCAACCCACACTCCAGTTAATGGCCATCGAAATGTCTCTAGGTGTCACAAAAAAATCACTTCTAGATGAGACCCACCACCTTAGAGAGGACATGTGTGGTGGGCTAGGAGTGGTAGACAGGGCAGGAGATTCATTCCCTATGGCTTTAGGGAGGAAAAGGCTAACATTACACAAGCAAGGCTGTGGTGAATCAAGGCATGTAGTTTCTGTGTTTATGCTGGGGGAGTTGATATCACTGCTTGTCTCAGTCTGGTTTTTTTGTTGTTCTTGTTGTTGCTACAACAGAACATGCCTGGGACTGGGTAATTTCTAAAGAAAAGAGGTTTATTTTGACTCTCATTTCTGGAGGCTGGGAGCATACCACTGGCTCTTTTTGCTTTTTGCTTTTGGGGAAGGCCTCATTCTGTTTCAGGCCATGGCAGGAAGCAGGACAAGCAGGCATGTGGACAGGAGAGAAAGGGTCCAAACTCCCAAGATAACTAACCTGTTCCCAAGAAAAAAGCATTAATCCACTCCTGCGGATGGATCCTTCAGGATCCCAAGCATCTCTTAAAGTCCTTACCACCTCTCAGTACTGTTACATTGGGGACCAAGCCTCAACATGAGTTTTGGTGGGGACAAGGCACATTCAAACCATAGCCCTGTTCCAAAGACCAATCAACTGGCCTGAATTAAAAATGGCAGCTGGAAATGAAGGATTAACAAAAAGCAAAGCTACCAGGGCTCCAGCCAGATCAGCAAGTACCTCATACAAACCCATGTTGTAATACCATGACATTTCTGTGAAATCACTTCTTTGCATTTCCCAAAAATGCTCTGAGCAAATCAAGGACGAGGACCGACTTCTAGCAGCATTCGTACAACTGGCTGCTGTCCAAGAGTTCTTAGGTGAAACCAAATGTGGGCACCACTCCACCCCATGCCCAGAACATGGGGGTTAGGGTTACCCATTCTTGCTTCCACACACACCTCTCTGACTGTATGTGGCCCCACTCTATAAAACCACTTTGAGCTATGGTGTTCGCCAGATTCTCTGCAAAGATCTCTCATTTTCCGTGCTCTTCCATTTGAGAATTGACACTTCACTTGGTAAGGAACTAAGTATGTCCTTGGAATGCCCTGAGGTTAGCTGGACAAGAGAGTGTCCACAGACCTCTGTGGACCTGGCCATTAAGACAATGACATTCTACCGGGGAAGATGCTAGCAAACCCTATTCACCAACCACCACCACCCATCACCCAACTGACAGAGAAGCCTACCTGCATATCACATGGTTTCTAAAGAACAGCGAGAAGTGGGTGAGGGCAGGTATTTCTAGGGAGTGGGAGTGGAGGAGGGAAAGGAGCAGGTAACATGTTGCTCTCATACAGACTGAAAAAAAAAAATCATAGACCTTTAGGGCTCAAAAGAACTGTGGCGAGTGTGTCCTACAGCCCTCCTTTCTATAGAGAACAGCCTCCAGTGCCCAAAGAGAGGTGACTTGTCTGAGGTCAAACAGAATTTTAACAATGCAGCCTCTCAACACCCGCCTCTTGGCTCTCAATGCAGCTTGTTTCCATCTCCCTGTGCTGTCCCGATTGGCCAATCCAGAACCTTTGGGAGGCACCCTTGTAAAAGGAGGACGAACTCAACACAGTGGCAGGGCTCCCGTCCACCCTGGCCACCCAAGGCCCACCCCCCACCCTTGACTCTTAGCGCGATGGCTCTTTGCATCCTTGGCCAGTTTCTACTTGCCTCTGCATCGATTAAACCTTGATCTCATTTATTATCTCAGGAAATGGTCTCAAGGTCACAGGGCTGGAAATTTAATTATGGTAGCAGTATATTAAGTGGCACATTTAAAGATGCTGAATTGTAGTAATTAATTTTTTGGATGGTGGTCTCAGAGGAGCGGGTTTTCTCCACACTGGGTGTTCAGCATCCATCACGGCCATTGAGCTTGGCAGCTGTCTTTTAGCTTTAAACTGCCTCGTTATTCATCTTTTATGACTAGCCTTTAAAAACACTAGCCACCGATATCCCCTTTTATTGTAATATATGTGTGCGGTGGGAACAGGGCCATACTTCACCTTTGCTATAAAACATGAACCAAGTGTGCCAGCAGCTACCTGAGCTGGCCTCTAAATTGAGACAACAATTACCCTTCGCTGACATCTAGTGTCAAGGCGTGAGATATAGCCAGAGTGCCAAATCCATTGGCCTGGAAAACGTATGCTTTCCCAGTGATAAAGCCTGTCTCGCCCACGAGGCTCCAGCCTCAGCTGCAAGGAAGGAAACAGAGGGATTAACTCGGTGCTGACTATTGACTTTTCCGGGTCTCTAGGTTATCGAAGGGGGCACTCGCCTGCCAAGGCCTTAAAGAGCTTGTAATGTTTAATGAAGGAACAGTCATTAAATGTGTTTGGTTCAAATATTAGGCTCGATGAGCCTAGGTGGCACTTAATAGAGAGGTGGGAAAATATGAATTAAATTAGAGAGATTCATTAAAGAAATTGGCCTGGAGCCCAAGGATGACTGGCTGTCAGAATGGACTGCCGGGAGAAAGAGCTCATCCAGAGAGGAAAACTCAAACCAGCCTCAGGTTCTCAACTCTAGGACCCCACTGCAGAATATGTTCAGATACTCAGCAGCCTTCACTTATGAAGAGAGCGATGGACAGAAAATCTTTATCTTGGAAAGTCTGTGTCCTTTGCCTCCCACTTCAGATGGGGTCAGGACTGGGATTTAGCTCAGTTGGTAGAGCGCTGCGCTACAGTCTCTGAGGTCCAGAGTTCAATTCCCAGCACCACAAAAATGGGAGAAGGACCTGGCAATCCACTCCCAAGGCGATCCCGAAACAGTCAGCCATTGAAAACCCTATGAGGGTCGTTATGAGTCGGAGACCGACTTGATGGCACCTAACAACAACAACATCAGATGGGATCTGCCCTACCCTCTAATCCAAGGTTCCTCTGCCTGGAATTTGGGACTGGATAACTCTTGTTCTGGGATGTTTAGCAGCATCCCTGGCCTCTAGTCACTACATGCCAGTAGTCCCTTCCCCCAACTGTGACAACTCAAAATGTCTCCAGACATCACCAGGTATCCCCTAGAAAGTAAAATTGCCCCTGGTTGAGAACAACTGCCCTATTCTAACCTCGGGAGGCAGGTTCAAACCTGTAAACCATTCTGCCCACGGGGCCATCCCCGGACTGGAGGGTGTACCATTGGCTTGGCGCATCTAAGTTCCCCTTGTGGCTGGGCTGATGGCCATGCAGGCCTAGTTTTGACCACTGCTTTGTTTACTGGGTTTATGTTCAACCTTGGCCTGCTGAACTCTTTCTCCTGACTTTGGCCATAGTCCCAAGTCTTTACCATGGGCATTCTATGATCTCCTGCCCTGATTTTGGTAACACTCATCCTCTAACCCTGCAGCCATAGCCCTGTGGCATCCGATCCCATCAGATCTCAGAAGCTAAGCAGGGTCGGGCCTGGTTAGTACCTGGATGGGAGACCGCCTGGGAACACCAGAAGCTGTAGGCTTGGGAGAAGGACCTGGCAACCCCCTCCCAAAATCAATCTGCCACTGAAAACCCTATGAACAGCAGAGAAGCACTGACAATGGTGTTTCCCCTGTGGTACAGAGGGTCGCTATGAGTCAGATACTGACTCGACGGCACCTAACAACAACAACAACATCCTCTAACAGTCTTAAGATGAGCACGTAAGTGTCTTTGCCTCAATCAGCCAAAGGATGTTTCCTCTTGAGCTTTCCACAGGAAACAAAATGTTCAAAAGTCCCACCACCATAAGATCTGCATTCTAATGGCGAGAGCTAGCCAATACGTGCAGTCGTAAATAAGCTGTTTGCATGGGATGACAAAGGCAGCTAAATAACTAGGTAACTAGAAAGAATGGCCAGGGAAGGCTTCTCTGGGGAAGTGAAGAGAGTAAAACGGGAACAATGAGAGGAAGGTGGCCCTGAACTCAGCGTTTCATGCCATGACAGCAGGCTACACTTTAAGAAGATACTTAAGATTATAACACACATAGAATAAAGCACCACAGGCTTAAGTGTGTATCTCAAATTTTCACACACATGTATATATACACACATGTGTGCACACATGTAACCACCACCAGACTGAGACATACAACATTTCCTGAAACAGTCTATAGAAGAGACACCTGCATTTCTGTGGTTCTTGCAGCATTATCCACAATAGCTAAGAAATGGAATCAACCTATGTTTCCACTGAATGAACAGATAAAAAGTGGTGTATGTATGGAATAGAATATTATTCAGCCTTTAAAAAGATGAAATCCTGTCATTTGTGACAACATGAATGGAACAGGAGGACTTTATGTTAAGAGAAGGAAGCCAGGCACAGAAAAACAAGTATGAACACATGATTTCACTCACATATGGAATCTTAAGAAGTTGATTTCTTTGAAGTAGAGAATAGAACAGTGGTTACCACATTCTGGGGAGGACAGGAAGAGGAAATGGGCAGAGTTTGGTCAACAGGTTCACTGTTACAAATAGATAAGAGAAAAAAGTTCTGATGTTATTTCTATTGCACAGTAGGATGATTATAATTAACAATAAGGTAGTACATATTTCAAAACAGTTGAAAGGAAGAATTTTGAATGTTTTCATCACAGAGAAATGACAAATGTTTAAGATGATGGATATGCCAATTACCCTGATTTGATCATTACACAATGTATATATGTATCATATTGTACACCATCTTGTTGTTGTTAGGTGCCATCGACTCATTGTCCGACTCACTGCAACCCTCATAGGGTTTTCAATGGCTGACTGTTTCAGGATTGCCTTGGGAGTGGATTGCCAGGTCCTTCTCCCATTTTTGTGGTGCTGGGAGTTGAACCCAGGACCTCAGAGACCACAGAGTGGCGCTCTACCAACTGATACATTCAATTATTACATGTCAATCAAAAATAAAATAAAATTTAATAAAATAAATATATACAAGATTTCCATCCCCTGAAGGATTATTCCTACCTCTTCCCTATCAATACACACGCCCAGAGATAAGTATTCTGACTTTGTTCATCATCAATTCATTTTTTTCCACAGGCTGCGTTATATTTCATTATGTTTTATTTTTCCAAGGAAAACCAGTCAGGTGTTCGATAGCAGCGATTTCTCATAAATTTCTGTAAGCCTCTAGTTACTTATAACACCGGAATTTTAGCCACCAAAACTACCTAAGGAAACTAAAGGAACCAGTTGTGATGGAGCCCACATTACCAACCAGATGAATCCAGCCCTAGCAGGTTCAGTGATGTCCAGAAGGGAAGAGAGACACTCTCTATGTCTTCATCCACACTCACATTGTTTTTGTTCTCTGAACAAACATTCCTGCCAGAGAGAACAGCAGAAAAACCCTGGGCTCTGCCAAACCCTTGTTAATCAATGAGGCCACAACAAATCACAGAATGAAGCCTATGACACATCAATTACACTAACAACGGAGGGTATCTACGGGAATTGATAATCAGGCACAGGACCTATGGAGGTCACCTCCACCCAGCTGGGTGAGCCTGAACACTGCTGTTTACAGGCCCACCTGTGGGCTGATGGCTCAGAGGTAAGGAGCTACAGTGCAAGAAATGTTTCACACTGGCAGTGGAGATTCTCAGGTCTACATGGGCTATACCTGGTGTTTGCTTTTAAACCAGTTCTGAATACTTGTCCTTCGCAGAACTTAGTTTGCTAAAGGGAAATAATCTGCAGGTTGGGAATTTGCTTCTACTATTGTCATTGCCTACCTGGGTAGAGCGCTGCTCTGCAGTCTCTGAGGTCCCGAGTTCAATTCCCAGCACCGCAAAAGTGGGAGAAGGGCCTGGCAATCCACTCCCAAGACAATCCCAAAACAGTCAGCCATTGAAAACCCCATGAGGGTCACTATGAGTCGGATACCAACTCGATGGCACCTAACAACAACAACAACAACAACCTGGAAACTTGGTCGACTGAGCTGACCACTGAGTGTCTCCATTTCTTCATCTGATACACCGGGATGCATGCCTTACCACCTCATGAAGGCATTGCGTTATGAGGTAGATACATATGGACATTATATATACATATATATATATATATATATATATATATATATATATGAAATGGGCCAAGAAAGGTATAAGTTTTTTTTTTTTTTTTTTTTTTTTTGTGGTACTGGGGATTGAACCCAGGGCCTCGCACCTGCATGCTCTGCAAGTGCTGGACCACTGAGCTGCACCCCCAGCCCATTTTTTTACTTTTTGAGACAGGGTCTCGCTAAATTACACAGACTGCCTCTGGTCTCAAACTTGCGATCCTCCTGCCTCCGCCTCCCGAGCTGCTGGGATTACAGGCGTGCGCCACCACGCCCGGCATGAAAGGTATAAGTTTTTATGAGTGATTATATTTTTGTATGAGTTGGTATTTATCCATCACCCATCTGACAGAGCTTCAATGTATAATGCTTCATTTCCTTCAAGGCACTCACATTGGACAAGAAAAGATAGAGTTGATTTGGAAGTGAGAACTCCACACAAGGCATCCAACAGAAGCTACCTACATTACAATCCACCAAGCTATGAGTTCCTCCAAGAGAAGGCTTACATAGTGCTGTGCTTGGAAATGTGTGAGGCAGCCAGCACTTGAGAACTGGAGCAATCAGATTTCTTAGACTTGCCTCAGGCAGCTATGTATGGGGTACGGTAGAACTCTTCAGCCCTTGTCCCATCTTCTTCCATTTCTCCTTCACCCATTGCCCCACTACTCCATGAATATGAAAATGGAGCAGAGGATAACAAGGATATAAATTAGAAGAGGCATAGAACAAGGTGAGGAGGAGTAAAGGGTTTGCTAAATTTAGGACAATGAGTTGAGGCTAGTTCTATTAGCTCCAACAAACAGTCAAGCTGGGCTGAAGTAGTACAACCAGTTAATGAGCCCAAACTAGCTCAAACTAGGTCTTCTGGTTCCCTGTTGCTTCTTATTAATAGGAGATGGCTCACTACATCAGTAGTCTCAGTCATAAGCAACAGAGACTAATTTTGGCTGATCAAAGAGTTTTTAAAAAGATAGTGCCGTACAAACATCTCCAATGGATACTAAAATCATAAGGTGGCAAGTTTTGAAGGAACAGAATACTCACAGGTGTCAAAGCAAGATTACTTACTATAGGATGACTTACAAGTGGGGAAAACCTACCTGTACAATGGGGATCTGGCAGTGACCATCCTGACCAGTGACCAAATTGAGTATCTCTAATAGTGGGATGCCTGCAGGGGTAGCCCTGTGGAATCTGATCCCGTCAGAAGCTAAGCTAAGCTAAGGAAGCTAAGCAGGGTCGGGCCTGGTTAGTACCTGGATGGGAGACCGCCTGGGAACACCAGAAGCTATAGGCTTGGGAGAAGGACCTGGCAACCCCCTCCCAAAAATCAATCTGCCATTGAAAACCCTATGAACAGCAGAGAAGCACTGACAATAGTGTTTCCCCTGTTGTACAGAGGGTCGATATGAGTCAGATACCGACTCGACGGCACCTAACAACAACAAAATAGTGGGACACCTCATCAGTGAGAGATGCACACAACCCCGCCTATGAAATGTGCTTGCCAAAAGATGTTAGCTTGGTCCTTATTAGGCTTCTATTTCTAATTTCAGATACACAGGCACTCCAAGGAGCAAGAAGAATAAATTTTAAAATACCCAGAGAGTACTATTAGACTAATCTGGTAAGTGCAATAGACTTTGAGACAATATTTTACCCTTCAAATAGTCAAGGTCATGAATAAATGTTTAAAAGCTCCTCTAGGCTAAAAGAGACTAAACTGCAATAGCGAACCTAGATTAGGTCTTGTTTTGAGAGAAAAATAGTTATAAAAGATATTCTTGCCAGGCATGGTGGCACTCAGGAGGCTGAGGCAGGAAGATCACAAGTTCAAGGCCAGCAAGGGCTACTGAGCAAGTCTGAGAGCAGCCTGGGCTAAGGTAGCAAGCCTCTGTCTCAAAAACAAGCCAATGAAAAAGATATTCTCTGACTGCAAGAATTTAAATATGGACTACATGCCACGTGGCACTATGATATTCGTAATTGTCTTAGGTTTGATTGTGGTTTTGTGGGAGACTGTATTTATTCTTAGGGGATGTACTCCCAAGTATTTAGAGATAAAGTGTCAAGAGATCAACAACCTTCAAGTGGACAACTTCCAAATGGCATGGCAAAAAAATGATGAATAAAATTTAAAATTACATACTCAGAGAGAGGGATACAGTAAAATACAGTAAAAGGTTACCAACTTTGAAGCTAGGTGGAGCGTTCCTCAGGGAGGGGTAGAGAAATCCGGTAACTTACAGAGTTGGTCAAAGGGTTGGAGGGCCAGTAATGAGGTTAAGTTTCCAAAAGCAAGGCTGAAATCATGCCACAGAGCTGGGCAGGGGAGAACTGTCATTCCAGTTGCCCTGACCACCAGTGTCCTCAGTGCCACCTATGCACCAGGGACTTACCCTTGAAATCAGTGCAGGAAATTTCCTTTTGCCTTTTCTGCACTAAAAACTAGGCACCTGTGTCACTCCCTACACCATCAAAAACTAAACCCCAGCAAAGCCTTTTACTTAAGGGGAACAGAAGCATCAAAAGCTCCTGTTGGTACATCTGAGAGGTAGATGATTCTCAAGCCTGGATCCTTGCTGCAAGGCATGCTGGGAACTGGCCTATTGATGCTTCTCTTGATGGGGCTAGCAAAAGATGGTTAGTTCCCTTGGATACAAGTGTCAGCTATCTGGAAAAATAACATATGTAAAACAGCAGGGGCCCAGGCTCTATCCCAGTACCTAGCTTATATGATTGCAGCCTACTTCGAGGTTAAAAAGAATGATTGTGACTTTTCTTTAAAAAAAAAAAAATCTTTTCCAGGTGCATATATGTTGTTGTTGTTAGGTGCCGTCGAGTCGGTATCTGACACATAGCGACCCTCATAGGGTTTTCAATGGCTGACTGTTCCAGGATTGCCTTGGGAGTGGATTGCCAGGTCCTTCTCCCATTTGTGCAGTGCTGGGAATTGAACTCTGGGACCTCAGAGACTGCAGCACAATGCTCTACCAACTGAGCCAAATCCCAGCCCATAGGTTCATATACAGCATTCCTTTAAGGGAGAATCTTGACTGAAGAAGTTTATTTATAAAACAACTCTGGGATTTGTTTATTTGGGCATATTGCTTTGTTTGATTGTAAGTCACTCTTTTAGTTGTTTTCTGTTAAAACGCCTAGAGGCCTTCAGGCATAGACGTCCATAAATTGAAATATATTATGATTATTATTGTTCATGATGGTTCACAAGTACATTCTTTCATCAGAATGCATAATCAAGACATTGTATAGAGAAATTTTTTTTTAAAGCCCTTTATCTTTTATCCACTAAACATCTAAGAGAATGATAGTGAACCTCTCCTGGCAGTTGGTGAGAGATTCAGACACAACCAAATTCATAATGCCATGACCAAATATTAATATCCATTAGCACATTTTATGCTGATAAATTCAGAGAGGGACTTCACAGTGTTCTCTCAGAGACTGCTGGGAAGCAGCTTTGACCCCTTTATTTGTCATCATTATGAGAAAGGGCCATAGCCTCAAACATGTCATTTGTTTATAGTGACAAATACAGCAAAGAAGGCACACAAGGTGGCACAGTCAGGGTGCTAGCTTTCCTTCACATCCCCTCTGCTGGAGATTTGTGACACTATATATCCAGATAGTCAAGCTGCAGCCCTTGTTCTTAGGTGCCATCCAGTTGGGCCCAACACATAGCGACCCTCATAGGGTTTCAATGGGTGATTGTTTTGGGAATATTTTCGGGAGTGGACTGCCATGTCCTTCTCCCATTTTTGCGGTGCTGGGGGTCGAACCCTGGGCCTCAGAGAGTACATACAGCACAGCACTCTACCAACTGGGCTAAACCCCAGCCCACAGCTCTAGGAGGCATCCCTAAATACCTTTCTCTACCTCACCCTCTCCACACTCAGTCCACTCCTAGTCCTGTAAATATCTCTTAAATATCTCTTGAAGTCCACTCACTTCTCTCCATTCCTATCACTTCTGACCTTTGCCTATGCTATAATATTTCCCCTGCCTTCACAACCGCCCCCAACTAAGGCAATCCTGCCGCCACTCCCACGTGCTCTTCAAGTGCAGCTTTGTTCTTGTTGTTAGGTGCCGTCGAGTCGGTATCTGACTCCCAGAGACCCTACGTACAACAGGCGAACCACTATTGTCAGTGCGTCTCTGCTGTTCATAGCGTTTTCAATGTTGTTGTTAGGTGCCGTTGAGTCGATATCCGACTCATAGCGACCCTCATAGGGTTTTCAATGGCTGAGTGCTTCGGGATTGCCTTGGGAGTGGATTGCCAGGTCCTTCTCCCATTTTTGCGGTGCTGGGAATTGAACTCGGGGCCTCAGAGACTGCAGCACAGCGCTCCACCCACTGAGCTAAATCCCAGCCCAGCGTTTTCAATGGCGGATGGATTTTTGAGAGTGGGTTGCCAGGTCCTTCTTTCCAGCCTATAGCACTTGATGTTCCCAGGTGGTCTCCTATCCAAGTACTAACCAGGCCCGACCCTGCTTAGCTTCCGAGATATGACGGGATCGGATGCCACAGGGCTACCACTGCAGGCCTTGTGCCCCTAGAGGGATCTTCTTACATGCAAATCAGACTGTGTACTTCTCTGCTCTCATCGCCCTACCACGCCTCCAATTTTTTTCCAGTGGAAATTTCCAATTGCATTTATAATACAATCCAAAATCTTTAGCATGGCCAATGTGGGTTTCTAGACTGGGGCTCCTCTCCACCTGGTGGGCTTCTCAACCTCCTCTGGCAACCCTCCCTCCCTCATCCAGGGCTCCAGTTACACCCACCACCATGTCTCAATATTTCTTATGCTCAAAACTCTTCTCCTCCAAACCTCTATGGGGAGTATCACCTCTGCTTGTTCCTTCCTCACCCACACCCACTCTTTGGTGATTTCCCTACACACATGCTAGATCAGCTCTGGGCTCTCATAGCACCGTTTGTCTTTCCTTTTTCATCCATCACAGTCTGGAATTGCATATGTATTGGTGTGACTGGTCTACTACGCTATCCTCACTAGGCAGGCAGCACAATGAAGGCAGAGGCTGTGTTCCAGCAACCTTTGCATCCTTGGCTCATAGCGCAAAGCCTAGACGTAGGAGGTACTAAGAAAATACTCACTAAATAAAAGAATATATGAACAAATGAATGAAAGTCACCACATTCTGGTCAAAGAGGGGGAAAATAAAAAAACAGAACCCATTTAGATGGCACCGTGCATTGGATACTGTCTTTGAAACAAGGTTTAGAAACAAGGCCATGAATACAGAATGATCTCATCTCCTTTCCCCAGATGAGAGGCTCAGCTGCTCAGTTCATGTATAACTAACTCCAAAGACTTGAAAGGTAATGCCCAAGGGGCACCAACACCTAACTTGCAACTCTTGCTGAGCTTTCAATCCAAACTTAGATTCCCATGATTGAAATGCTCATAGCCACCTCCTCTGAATTGTACTCAACTTTCCTAAATGAGATTTTATGGGAATTGATTGTCATTAGATAAATGGGTGACTTCACTAATGTATAATACAATTTTCAATTACAGCATATGTACAATAATTTACATTTCTTGTTTGATGGTGTGATATTTATGTGACATATTCTGGATGAGCCCTGGCTGCTGTTTACATAATGATCTTGCTTTTCTCTTAGAGAAGATCTGGTTTTCAATTTTCTTTTTCTGCTGCAAGGGATTGTCATTCCAAGATAAACATTGTATATTATAGAATGTGCAGGTGAGTAACATCAATAAAGTAATAATCTAGATGGGTTTTAATAATTCTTATTTATGTCACTGGATTAGGTAATAGAGTGGTTTGCTTTTCATAAAATGTTGGAATAAAAATGTCCCTAAAATTACAGTAAATTTTTTGTGATCTGCTGCTTCTACGGTCATTTCTATGGCCAAGTGCCATTGAGTAGCAAAATGGAACTTTTATTGAATATATTCAACTATTAGTAATATAGGCTGGGGTTTAGCTCAATTGGTACAGTGCTGCTCTGTGCTCTTTGAGGCCCTGAGTTTGATCCCCAGCACCCCAAAAAGTGAGAGATGGACATGGCAATCCACTCCCCAAACAATCCTAAAACAATCTGTCATTGAAAACCCTATGAATAACAGAGAAGTACTGACAGTATTAGGTGCTGGGATTTAGCTCAATTGGTAGAGCGCTGAGCTGCAGTCTCTGAGGTCCTGAGTTCAATTCCCAGAACCTCAAAAATGGGAGAAGTGCCTGGCAATCCACTCCCAAGGCAATCCCAAAACAGTCAGCCATTGAAAACCCTATGAGGGTCACTATGAGTCAGATACCGACTCCACGGCACCTAACAACAACAAAAACAACTGACAGTATTGGGGAGTGTTTCATTCTATTGTACATAGGATCACTATGGGTCAGACCCAACTCGACAGCACCTAACAACAACAACAACAACAATTAATAATATAGTATTCACTGCCAGAATACAGCTCAGAAGATGGAATGATATCACTAGAAAAATGTTTTGTTTTGTTTTGTTTTGTTTTATCTGGCCTTTAAGACAAGGTCTGCATGAAACAATGCAGACAATATAGGGACTTTATGAATCTAACCCCAAACGTCATTCCTCCCCTCTTGGCTAGAGATGGTTGATGGGTTTAGGGAGAAAATAACCCCCAATCAAATCCT
Source organism: Pedetes capensis (assembly GCA_007922755.1). Classification (NCBI taxonomy): domain Eukaryota; kingdom Metazoa; phylum Chordata; class Mammalia; order Rodentia; family Pedetidae; genus Pedetes; species Pedetes capensis. The sequence continues at coordinate 30,056 of VMDO01002684.1, read as the reverse complement.
TCCAGAGAGACAGCTCCTCTTAAAATAGCAAAGAGTGGGGTGGGGGGAGAGGGGAGCAGAAAGAAGACACAGAAATGCGTTCAATTTAGGGTTCAAGACCTGGCCCTGTAGGAGGATGTAATATGAATGGTTACCCAGAAAGCCACGCTTGCAGACAAACAGAAGGCTGAGCAGGTGCCTGCAGACCTCTACCCTGCTTCAACCAGAGCAGCTCTCCTTTAATCCACATATCCTTTATACATTGCTCCCCTATTTAAAGCTCATTTGAAAAGGAGAACTGGGTATTTCTAAAACTTCACAAAAACAATGGTTAAAAAAAACAAAAACAAAAAAAACAAAAAAAACCACTGTCCTAGAAGTTAGTTCTCTGAGCCCCATTTCCTTATTTGCAAAATGAAGAGTTTGTGTTTGAGACTCTTTGGCATTCTCCTAATCTGTAGTTTGTACTATTTTATTCCAGCCCAAAATGCTAGGGTAGATGATGTTATTATTTAGTATAACAATGTAATTGTGCGCGTTATCAAACAGCATGCTTGCTTCCCTTTTTACTTAAAAGTTTCACTTGAACCTGGATCACTGGGAAGTATTCAAATACCCTCGAAGTTCCCAGAATACAGGGTGAGCTATCATACATTTCTCAAGATTTGTCTGCTTGTAAATGAGTCCAAAATTAGATAAGTTGCAAATAAGCCTCTAATTTTATGGTAATTAAGAAATCTTTATAACTTTGGATAGTGTTCTTTTAGTCATAACTTTTTCTAGCAATAAGCAATTTGAGTTTCTTCTCCTTTCTGTAAATAAATTTAAAAAAACACCAAACTAAACAAATTATGGTGAAACTATAAAATAAAATACTATACAGCTCTTAAAATGATGGCAGGACTATACAAATTTTGGCATGAAAAATTTCCAAAACATGTTAAACAAAGAATTAAATATCAACCACACATATAATATTATTTCATTTTTGGAAAAAGTCACGTGTACATATATGCACATAGACAAAAGTTTTGAAGGATGACCATAGTTATCTCTGGATAACAGAATAATAAGTGATTATTATTTTCTTCTTTGTTACCATCTTAATGTCCCACAATTTTTAGGAAGAGTTCACAATAATATTGAAATCAGGGGAAGAAAGCAATTTTGGAGAAAGAAAACCTTAATAGTTTCTTCTTTTCATATATTATCCAAAAATATACAAACAACAGCTGCTTACTAATAGTGGACTATCAATAATCAGCAGATATTCTCTGTGAAGGGATAGGCTTGTGGGCCATACATTTCCTTTGCAACCATTCAACTTGACCACTATAGCACAGAGACATCCACAGACAATAAGTAAAGGAATGTGCATGTCTGTGTCCCAATAAAACTTTATGAAAACAGGAGGCAGCCCACAAGTCATAGTGTGTCATCACCTGGTATAGCAGAAGGAGCCTGGGGTTGGGGCTCAAAGGTCTGAATCCTTGCTCCACTGCACCCTGATGCATAACAACTGGGAGACTTGGTGTTCTTTTACATACCATGGGAAAACTTGTGTGCGAAAGTCCATCTCACAAAACAGCACACATCAGAAATGGTTGTTTCCTGACTTCTTCCTTTTATAGCACAACTGGAAAGAAAAAAATGAGTAGGTTAAATAAGAGGTCAAAGCGAACTAAATTCTGACACTCAAATTTAGCCACAAAAAAAAAAAAAAAAAAAAAAAAAAAAAAAAAAAAAACGTTTTGTAGAAACTGTAGGGTAAGGTACAAAGTGGGGTGAAGTGCAAGTCCCCTCTGCCCCCAACTTTCATGAAGTTGTTTGCGCTGTCTCTGGCCATGGGTGCTTCAGCAAATTCCAGACAGAGACTTAATTAGAAAACCTAGGACTCTCCAGGAGATCAAACCCCAGAGTGGGAACAGTTAAAGATAGAAGGTAGGGCTGCATTGAATTATCAACAGGCTTCGTTCAAAAAATCCATATTTACCAGCTGTCTGGGGAAACGGATGATCTTTAGACATTTATAGTCTAGAGGCGTATGTCATGTGATGAAATATAACAGCTTCAATGAAAGGATGGCTATGCCAGTGATTAATTCATCATTGGGGGATGATGCTAAGGTAGGAAGCACAGGCAAAGAAGAATGGTCATGGTGGCTTTTTAGATGATGCAGTATTTGAGCTGGGCCTTGGTGGAGTACACTGTTTACCCAAAGAGGAGAAGAACCAGGGTAGGTAAAGTCTGGAGACATGGAAGCTGCCAGAATCAGGGAATAGCAAATGGTTTTGTGTGTCTGGAAAGTAGGGGCAGTGGAACCAAGGTTCAGGAGATGAAGAGTGGAGGGAGGGGGTTATAAAAAGGGTCTGTATTGGACCAAAAAGTTTGAGGTGATTCTGTAGGTGGTGAGGCTGACAAGAGCTTACTTTTCCTCTTAAAAGATAATTTCATACTTGTAGAATCGGGAGATGGGCTTCATGGTGCCTTTAAGGGAACTGGAGAAAATTTCAGTAAAACTGCTTTATTTTTTAATAAATAAATTATGCCAAATACTGCTGTGTTTCTGCACATGGATTCATCCAATCCTTACAACTCTTTGAAGTAAGTATTAATATTCTCCCCATTTTACAGATGAGGGAACTGAGGTACAGGTGAGTTAAGTAACCTGTCTGAGGTTGCCCTACAAACAAGTGGTGGGCAAGGTAAAACCACAGGCAGTCTGGCTTCCAGCGTTTGTGCCCAAAACAATTCTGCTACGTTTCCTCTCCTGGGCACTGGCCCCGGCACACAGCTCACAGTACGTCCTCAGGACCCAGTGAGTATGCCTAGCCTCACACTGCTGCCCCGTCTCTCAACAACCAGGCTGGCTCTTTAGCATCATCCTTCGCCCATCTACCTGGAAGCACCTGCTGGAGATCAGGGAGAACAAGGAGCACCCACTTTTCATGGTTGCCTTTAGTGGGCATTCACTTTCCACTTACAGCACGTGAAACGGTGCTTTAGTGACAACACTTAAACATACGTGTTTTTACATTTATATGTAGTTTTGGAGCAATGAATTTTTTTTTTAATCTCTGAGCTACCCTTTAGAGGAAACCCTTGCAACTATTATAGGACACTTTTGACATGAGTCTGTAAAATTGATTCAGACAGTTTGCCAAAGCTGCCAGTCTTAATTAATGACTTACTATAACCTCCAGTTTTAGTAGCCTTATATTTCTAGTATATTGGCACATATATTAATGACTGGTCTGTGAATAAACTGACAGTTTTAAAATGATACGAGATAATTTGTTTTCTTATAAGGAATTCACTTTTGCCTTGAACTTATAGTTAAATTATTATTAGTTCAGTAAATTATGACTCCAACGTTCTTTGATCCCTTAGCAATAGAAAGATTGTCTGAATTTTATTTCTTGATGAAACTCTCCTTTGGATGAGTCCTTTTGGTTAATCTTATGCTCCAGCAAGTAGAACTGTAAGCTTTATAGTCAAAAATTTCCCATGCAGAAAAGCATTCACTAAGAGTCTATAGGCTGGGATTTAGCTCAGTTGGTAGAGCACTGTGCTGCAGTCTCTGAGGTCCAGAGTTCAAGCCCCAGCACCACAAAAATGGGAGAAGGGCCTGGCAATCCACTCCCAAGGCAATCCCGAAACAGTCAGCCATTGAAAACCCTATGAGGGTCGCTATGAGTCAGATACCAACTCGATGGCACCTAACAACAACAAGAGTCTATAGGGCTGGGATTTAGCTCAGTTGGTAGAGCGCCACCCTGCAGTCTCTGAGGTCCTGAGTTCAATTCCCAGCACTGCAAAAATGGGAGAAGGACATGGCAACCCACTCCCAAGGCAATCCCGAAACAATCAGCCATTGAAAACCCTATGAGGGTCGCTATGAATCAGACACAACTCGATGGCACCTAACAACAACAAGAGTCTACAAGTTTCCCGTATTAGTAATAGCCAAGCTTGGTTTAGCAATACACTACAGTATTTTATATATATATATATATGTATATATATATATATGCACACACATATATATACACATATATATGTCAATGCAAATTAATTGAATTCTCTTTTGCTTTTAATAAAATACATGTAGAACATTTGAAAGTAAGGTAGATATTAATAAAATGAACAATATGAGTCTTACAACAAAGAGTAGCTGAATATTCTACCACTTAATGTGAAACGATATACATCATTCTCCAAAAAAAGGGGGCATCAGATATGTGTATTATTCAGGGAAGATCTGTTTGAGATGCTGCTGAGTTACCAGGTTCTCCAGCCCTTTCTTCCCAAATTTACTGCCTTTTTGAAAGTAAACTTTGAAATTAATGTGACAAAGTGACCCTGTGGGTAATATTAGAAGCTGAAAAGCTTCATCTCAACTGAATGCAGTCGGATCCGGGTTACAGTGAGTAAGTCAAATTCATGAGGGTTACATAGTATTTAAGAGTTATTCCCAAAGGTCTAAAATAATTAGACAGTGATTTTCCCGTAGAGCTGAGGAAGGGTAGCTGGTATTTGGTTCCTAGTTGAAGTTGCGCCACCATGTGGCAATTGCATAGCAGTTTACAGTTCACTCAGCCAAGTGGCTTCAAAATTGTAAGATTTTTGACTTTTTTTTTTCAGTTGGGGAAATTTGCATTATTCCAATTTTTGTGCATAAAACGAGATTCAACTGATATTTTTCTTTTATGTGATTTCAAGTTAGTATATCTCAAATACACATAAAATGTGATCATGTTGGGTTTTTATATAGCTGTGTACATAGTGCCTAAGAGAATACACATCAGAGCTATTTAGCCTAGGTGCAAATTCCATCCCTAGTACTTACTCTCTATAATCTTGGGTGACTTATTCAATGCTTAAAGAAACCCCTCTCTGTTTTCTCACCTGTAAACAGGGTCAGTTATAGTACCTATCCTAACAGATTGTTACAAAAATTAAGTGAATTAGCTCATGAAACAGAACAGCGGGAACATAGAATAAGTCATCTAGAAGGTTTTGTTATTACCTCTCTATTATTAAGTTTGAAGAGGCTTTGATAAGCCATCTGGTCCACATTTTGTATTCCATTCAACCTTCAATCCAAATCAGCTCATGAGAGATCAGGGACCAAGCTAAGGGAATAGACAATAGCTACATCTTACAATTTAAAAACTAGTACCATTTATATAGATAGGTTTTTTTTGATGATTTCTTTAAAACAAATCAAAATAATATCAATGCCTTTACATCACTTAAGGGCTCAGGTATTTATTACCTGAGCCTCAGCGTTTTGACTACACCTGTGAGATTCATTCTTTTGGATGGGTGCATCTCAAACTTGAACATGCATGTGAATAACCAGGGGGGTTGGTTAAAATGAGGATTCTAATTCAGTAGGTCTGGATGCTTTCTGAGAGTTCTGTCCCTATCACAAGCTCCCGAGGAATGCCAAATGCAATTGGCCTAGGGGGCGCACTTTCCATAACAATACTCTAAATCACTGAAATTCATTTTTGCTTTATTATCTTTCCTTGTCACTCAGCAGAACATGGCCGGTTAATTGCAAGTCAGAGAAAAGCCATAGAAGCCAAGATAGTATCTCCTGCAGTCTTCACAGTCTCTAGACAACCTAGAAGGCAACAACTGCAAACAGAAGGAAAGGACCAATGCCTCAACAGAGCCGGGGAAACGTGCACAAGGACTAAATGGTATCACAGGGGTTGCTTTACACCAGACTATGGGAGAAGGGCCTGGCAATCCAGAAACAGTCAGCCATTGAAAACCCTATGAGGGTCACTATGAGTCGGATACCGACTGACTCGACGGCACCTAACAACAACAACAACAACATGATTTCCAAGCAATTGGAAAAGTATAGCTCACACTTATGTAGGAATGCTTCCACATTTGAAAAGTAAAAGGGTAGTGTAAAGGCCACTCACTTCACGTTAACAGGGACGCCAGTAGCCCGGAAGACCTCCAAGAGTGTGATCATCACCTGAGACATACGGTAAAAGTGCTTTCCAAATGACTTGAAAGTAAGTGAATGGTTTCATTATTTGCAAAGCAACACGCAGAGAATTTTCACTTAAACAACTCTTTGGGGTTTTGCATAAGCGCACCTAAAATGAATTAGCTATGACCCAGATCACAAGAGTATTCTATTCTGCTTTCACGCTGAGGCTGGAACTCGGGGCCTTGCATGTGTTGGCGTAGCTCTGCCACTCAGCTACGCCCCTAGCCCACAAAGATGCACTTTACTGTCAGAGATTAAAATATGACAAGTCAAGAAAGGTAGTGTCACGGCTGAGTGTGGTGGCACATGCCCATAGGAGTCTCAGCACTTGGGAAGCAAAGGTAACAGGATGGCAAGTTCCAGGCCAGCCTAGGCTAAATATGGAGCCCCTACAGTATCATGGAAAAAGACCCAGAAGCTGTAAGCTTCATGGGTAACCTATGGTGAGGTCCTAACTCACACCAAATAAACAGTTGAAATAATTTTCAGAAACTGGAGACATATTCGTAAGCATAGCATCGATGTGTTTTTTTTTTCCTCTATGTCTTAGTCTATTTTGTACCTCTATCAAAATGGATTGACACAGTGTCTGCAACAATGGGCTTAAACATAAATAAGATCGTTTGCCTGGCACAGAATTGGCGAGTGTTTCGATCTGCTGTACGTAGGGTGGCTATGAGTTGTACTCGACTCGACGGCACCTAACAACAACAACAACATCAAAATATAACAATACACCTGAGACTGGGAAATTTATAAAGAACAGAAATTTATTCCTCACAGTTCGGGAGGCTAGAGAGACTAAGATCAAGGTGACGGTAGCTTTAATATCTGATGAGGGCTATTCTCTCCTTCCGAGATCATGCCTTGAACACTGCATCCTCTAAAAGAGAGGAAAGCTGTATCCTCACATGGTAGAATATAGAAGGGCAAAAAAGAACATTTCTCCCCATCCCCGTCAAGCCTTTTTTATAGCAGCATTAATCCATTCATGATGGCAGGGTCCTCCTTATGACTTAATCGCCTTCCAAAAGGCCCCACCTCCCAGCATGGCTGCACTGGAGGTTAAATCTCCAACATATGAGTTTGGGGGGACACACTCAGACCATAGCACATAAAGCAGCTGTAGCATTTTATACTCAGGAAAATCCCATCTAAGTGAAACTAGGAAGGCATATAACAAAATGTTACAAATAAGTCTATTTTAATTTTCTCTCCTCTTCGCCATACTTTGTCCATATTCCACAATCAATGTCTATTACTTTTGTAATATGGAGAGAAAAAGACCCCCAAAAATTCTACTTGAAAAAAGAAAATCACCTCCTGATTGTGAATCAAGCACTTAAAAGTTTACTGTTTAGTGAACGAAAACCTTATTCAATGTGACTACAGCTTAGGGTAGCCTACAGCCATAGCACCCTGACGTCAGATCTCGGAAGCTAAGCAGGGTCAGGCCTGATTAGTCCGTGGATGGGAGACCTCCTGGGAACACCAGGTGCTATAGGCTTGGGAGAAGGACCTGGCAGCCCACTCCCATTGAATACCCTATGAATAGCAGAGAAGCCATGACATAGTATCAGACATAGGATGGTGTTGAGTAGTGTTTTGTTCTCTTGTACATAGGGTCACTATGAGTCAAACCTAACTTGATGGCACCTAACAACAACAACACAGTTTATGGGAGACCTTTCTACAATTATTCCTATTGGGTGAATTTCCTGAAAATATAATTTGTTTATTTAAAAAAAAATAAATACCAATATCTAAAATAACACTTTAGCATATTAAGAATTTCCCTGGCCAATCCCATAAATGCTTTGGGTCATAAATTACTCTGAGGAAAATCTGAAGTAAGTAAATAAATAAATAAAACAAATCTTTTGGGTTTCTTATTTTGTAACATTTAGGTTCTTGTGATGTCTGACTGTGTTTCAATTTTAAGTGTACTTGAGCCTGCAAAACAGAATTTCTTAACTTTTTTGACTATAGCAACATTTTCAAGGAGCACTTGCAAGAAAATGGTTTCAAATTGGAATCCTTCCGCTCTGGTACAATCATGCAAACAGCCAACAGAATTTATTTAACCTTCAGCCAACTGCTCAACCAACTTGAAATTATTGATAGCCCATCAGCAATGATCAAGATGGAGAGGCCAAATGAAGAGGTGCCTTTTTTTTTTTTTTTTAAGAGAACCATTGGGCTGGTAACAGGACTTGAAATGCCGTGTCAGCTCAGCTTGCATGGCCAGGGAGCTCAGCTGCTGAAGGGAAATAAAACTGTTCAGTTATGGCCACCCTCCAATCAGTCACAGGGGTAATGGTGTTTGGCTTCAGTCAGGTTGTATGTCAGCAAATATACATCTCCTAGACAGCCCCTAAGAGTGCCTTAAGATCATGCTTATTGTTTTATATAGATAGCGGTGGGATGCTGATCGATGGTGGTCAGAGGCCAGCGAAATAAATTTTACCATGTTCAGCAGGTAAAGTTAATCTCAATCCTGGAGAATGAGAGAGCCGTTTTGATAGAATATTCATTCCATGGACAGTGATGGGACATTTTTCCTCTGCTAATGTCTTGTGCAGGGCATATGAAAGGAGATATCCTCTTCTCCCCACTCCACATCTGCCTGTGTATGGCGAGGAAAGGGGCACCGGACACAGTCTTGGAGTAACTGAGGTTGAACCTGAAAGACAGTTTGGGTAGACAGAGCTCCCCGGGGAATGGGGATCTCCCAGCGCCACCATCTGAGGTCAGAGTGATACAGGGATCAGGCACAGAAGTAAGGAATGACTGGCCACTGCATTGAATTATTTATGCCCTAGCCTCAAACCAAAAAAGGACTAGAAGCATCATGAAGGGCCACTAAATCATGGGTAGAAAACATGACCCAAGGGCAGCTGCCTTCCTTCCAGCTTGCGCCAACCCTCAGCCACCAGCACAGTTCCCTTTTCCTGTTGAGTCAAATGAAATGCAGCCCTCAATCCGGGGATTCAAGCATGCAGATTAAAACAAGTTTACCACTGTCTCGCTAAGTCCTTAAAATCTAGAAATCTGCCTTCTAATATTCAAGGAATATAGTAAGTGCTCTAGAAGTTTCCAGAAGGGTGATCGAAGGTGCCTTCAGTATCAGACCCTATGAAAAGCAGAGCACATGACATGATCACTCAAAGACAATCTGTCTGCCAGAGGTTTTTCTTGGGAATGATAAATGAGGCTCAGCAGAAACAAGACAGTGTGCTATTCATTGGAGAAATGAGAAGACTTTTTCAAAGGACTGGATTCTCTTATTCCCCAGGCCAAGAGTTAACACAACACATGAATCTGAATCTTGTCTACAGAGCCGATCTTGATTTAAAACCCTAGAAAGTTTGAAGGAGGATAAGAAAAAGAAATAGCATTAGAAGAATGTTAACCTCAGAGACATCATGCTTATGTTGCTGCAGATACAGCAAAGACACAAACTGCTTCGCCAACGACTTCAGTCCTTTCAAAATCTGTCGTAGAACGAGGATCGTGCTTCACCTCCCTGGCCTGTAGAGGGCGCCAAATAGACTCCTAAAACATGATTTAGCACTTGCTTGGAAGTTAAAAAAAAAAAATCTTAATTTAGTGAGACTAGGTCTTTGTTTCATTAACTTATTCACATTCTTTTTTCCTCATCCTTGAAGGCAAGGCCATAATCACGTGTCTTGGTGTCTTCCGAGCCTGGGTGATGTCTCAGGGGTAAGGGACATCCAGTCCAGCAACACCAGTGAATATATCTTTCCCAAGCTCCCCTTCATGAAGAAGCCCTAAAATAGGTGGCTATCTGCATTTTTAAAGCTTAACATACCTTAAGCAGGCCAATTTCTGCACCCAGGTCAAAGTATGTATTTATACGAGGTCTTTGCTCTCTAAGAAATAAAGTAACCAGACTGTTTTAGACTTTGGAAAATCATTTTTAAATATCTTGAGTCATAATTATTCTCTAAGCATAAGTATTTTTAATGATATAAATGTGCTATGCAGTGTAGTGTTCTGATAAAAATATACTAAGGGATGTAAAGGAGAAACAGTTGTGAATTAGCGAAAGTCTCAGCTGTAGACTTAAATTTTTTTGTTTTTTTAATAACAGAAACTAATCCTTAATGAAGTCCTGCCAAACAGAGGTCCTAAAGAGCTTTCCTTTGATGAATAAATTAAAGGTTTTTAATCCATTAATTTAATGGTTTCCTTGCTATTCCTTGAGGAAGGAACTGGCATTTAATATGAATTTATGTCACCTACAGTGCTCAATCTGAACACAGGTGATATTTAGAAACCAGCTATAAAATAGGTAAACGTGTTTTTAAAGCATTTAAAACCATTTGCTCTCTTAAGTAAACATTTCTTCTGCATTTTTCCTTTTACAATGTAATTGCCACTTTTGTAGCCAGTAAAAAGTTCAGTTTTTGTCCAGGTCATTAAAAAGTGATTAAAAATTTCATATAAATGGAATTCAGATTCATATAGTTTTACATGAGTTTAAGATGTGATGCTATAAATTGAGAGCTTTAATACGCAGACCTTTCACTCGGTAATCTCAATTTTAGAAATGTTGTTATTAGATACAGTCAAGTCAGGTCTAACTCGTGGGTCTTTCAATGGCTGATTGGGAATTGCTTGGGGAGTGGATTGCCATGTCCTTCTCTCATTTTGCAGTGCTGGGAATCAAACAGATGGCCTCAGAGCACTCTACCAATTGAGGTAAACCCCAGTACTTTTAAAAATAGTAAATAGTAAGGGATTGGGTAAAGATTCTAATGAAAGAATATTCATTATTTGGAAGCAACCTAATGTTCATGAATACAAACAATGGGATAATATTCAGCCTTTGAAAGTGGCCTTGTAAAGCCAGACTCAGTGGCGCACACCTGTAATCCCAGTGACTCGGTAGGCAGAAAACAGGAGGATCATGAGTTTGAAGTCAGAGGCAGCCTGCATAACTCAGTGAGACCCTGTCTCAAAAAATAAAAACTGGGCAGGGGGTGCAACCTAGTGGTAGAGCACTTGCAATGTGGGTGCAAGGCCCTGGGTTTAACTCCCCAAGTACTGCATTTAAAAAAAAAAAAAAGGTAGCCTTGTAGATAATTATTTAGTGACTTGGAAATATAATGATATATTATTAAGATTGGAGGGTGGGGGAGATGTGTAGCTCAGTGGTAAAGCTCTTGCTTACTAAGTGCAAGATCCCTTTGTTTGGTCCTCACTACTGGGGAAAAAATTTTTTTTCCAAAAATCAGGCTAAAAGTGAACCAACAGGAATTAACAGATTGGGCTACATAGAGGCAGACTGAGCAATGGGGCAGGGGTTTTTGAATGATGGGCTTGAGGGCTTTGTGTTATACTAACAAAAATTTTTATATATTTGACATAATTTCAAAATAAGACATCAGGACATTAAACGAGATTTAACTATAACCTCACTTTGTAGAAGTTATATATAATAATGTACATGATATGTAAAGGGCATGGCTGGGATTTAGATCAGTTGGTAGAGCGCTGCACTGCAGTCTCTGAGGTCCCGAGTTCAATTCCCAGCACTGCAAAAGTGGGAGAAGGACCTGGCAATCCACTCCTAAGGCAATCCCGAAACAGTCAGCCATTGAAAACCCTATGAGGGTCGCTATGTGTTGGATACCAACTCGACGGCACCTAACAACACCACCACCACCATATAAAGGACATAGAACCTACATTGAAATATCTGTGTAATGAGACTATATCTTTTATTTATATTTTTATTTAGTCTGTATTTTCTAGGGGTTAAAAATTGATATTATATTTTTATTATATTATTATATCATATTATATTATTTTTGCAATGCAAAAAACTTTTGCCTTTTAATGTTTGTTCATGTACGTAATGCCCACGTTAGTGATTTCCAGCCTCAAAATTATTGGATTATATTATAAAGCATAATTGTTTCATCTATAATTCAATTAACCTCCATAATAGATAATATACTTCCTAGTCACTGTAAGATTGTCATCCCTTTATAAAATACGAAGAATGGTCATATTTGGGAATGTTATTTATCTTCTCTATTATTGGTTGCTCATTGACCATTTTCGTGGAAAAAAACCTGCAGTAATTGAATCATTTCCATTTTAATTTTACAATAGAATCTTTAAAATAGAGAAGCTCTTCTAATTATTATTTATCTGGATATAATTATAAAACAATTGACTTTTGCTATTGTGAGTTTCAACATCTTTTTATTGCTTTTCTTAATTTGTTCAGAGTCATATTATCATTATGAACTTCGTTTTAAAGAATAACTAGAAATAGTAACAAGATTAAAATGATTAGTAATGTTGCCAATGTACACAGTATCTCTTGCATCAAAAATTCTTCCTGAAAGAATGTGGGACTCTTGTCAAACTGTATTAATTAAAATGAAATGTGTTCAACATTCTTATCTTCAAAGACAAAGCACTTACATATTTGCCTCGGCTCTCGTAACAAGGACCTTGAAAATGATATTTGCACATCATTCCTAAAGAAATGAGATTCTTCATTAGACTCAGATGAGTAAATCTGCAAGCATAGTTATTGTGCACCCAATACATTGGACACTGCATTAAAAATATACAGTAAGCACACCTTTTTGCATGTGAACTTACCCATCCCCTGTGTCAGTTTAGCTGAAAAGAAAATGAATGCTAGATCTTTGCAATCTATTCAACCCTGGATGAATATGCTTATGTCCAACAAACTGAAGGAGGAATACCCAGCATACTATGAGTGAGGATATTCTTTAGTCATGTCATGGTGGTGGTGGTTGTTAGGTGCCGTCAAGTCGTGTCCGACTCATAGAGACCCTTATAGGGTTTTCAATGGCTGAGTGTTTTTTCAGGATTGCCTCAAGAGGGGATTGCCACATCCTTTTCCCATTTTTGCGGTGCTGGGAAGTGAATTCGGGACCTCAGAGACTGCAGAGCAGTGCTCTACCAACTGAGCTAAATCCTAGCCCTTATATTTTGGTAGGTAGGTCTAGCTACCTAAGTCAGAATGTTATAGCATGAGGTAGAAATTTTAACTGCAGAACTGAGCCAAGGGCACAGATTTCTATTCTAGTTAATCCACTCTAACACCCCCTGTCTGTACAGATTTCCACAGTACCCTACCTTACTTATCAGATTTATAAAACAGAATCAACATTACCTTATGCAGTGAAAATTGCATCCATTTACTTAAAATGAATCTAGACCTGGACCAGTGAAAGCCAGAGACCAGACAAGTAAGTAGTCATCCTGTGGGAACATTGTCAACAAACAGCTGGACCCAGCCACCGATCTAGGGCTCAGGGCTCAGAACAGAGCTCCAGTCTGTCAGAGGAGCAAGACCAAAGGTAAGACGAGATTTTAAAAGGAAAATTCTCCAATAGGAAGATTAACAGACGAGGATTTAGAAACGAGAATCAAGGTAGAAATATACTAGTAAGTCCCAGGACTCAAGAATATACTGAGAGGGAAAAAAAAAAAATCCCTAACATCACCAAATCCTAAACCAGCAAGTTCTCAGTAAACACTGAGGAATGAATGAGTAAGATAGCATACTTATGGAGGTGACATGATACTAAGCCACTGCATGTTAATCAAGAAGTTAGTATTATTCCTAGGAACTGGGACTGACTGTGTCATTAATTAGGGATCAAATGTACCACCAGGGGGATGGAAGAAGGAAGGAAGCTGGCTGGGACTTTTATAAATTCAGTTTACTGAGAATAACAATAATCTGAGGCGTGTCCTAATTATTCAGATCCCTAGCCATCTCCCGGAGAAATTTTGATTCAGGAAGTCTTGGATAGGGACCTGAAAATTTTGACAAGCACCCAGGTGGTCCTGATGCTGAGGTCAATGGAATCATCTTATATTTCTGTTTAAACAGTAAGCCCCTAAAGGACCAATGTTGTTGTTAGGTGCCGTTGAGTTGTGTCTGACTCATAGCGACCCTCTTAGGGTTTTTGATGGCTGATTGTCTTGGGAATGGGCCACCACATCCTTCTCCCGCTTTTGCGATGCTGGGGCTTGAACCCAGGGCCTCAGAAACCACAGAGTGCCACTCTACCAACTGAGCTAAACCCCAGCCCTGAGGACCAATAACATGCCTTATATTCGGTCTGTATCCCACAAAAATACTAATTACATAACTGCTCCCTTCTTAAATCATGATGTCACTGGAATTGACTACTTAGGATGATCATAGGCACTGGCTGAAGAAGCTAATCCTGCTTAGCTTGATTACTGATTACTCACCTATTTAAGGTGTTCTACATCGTAAAGGAAGCAAAGGCAAATAGAACACAGAGCCTGCATTTAAGGTCATTACAATCTAGTAGAGTGACAGATTTGCACAAAAATAATTTAATACAAAGCAGAATTTGGTAAGTACAATGATATGAATAAAAATGCTGCATGAAATGATTAGGAAAGGTCTACCTCTGCCTTACAGACCAGGTAGGATTTCAGAAAATGATGGAAGAGGGAATAGTCATTCTATACAAAGGCAGGCATTCATTACCAAACACCTACTATGTGCCAAGTTCCTGCAGCCATAGCCCTGTGGCATCTGATCCCATTAGATCTTGGAAGCTAAGCAGGGTTGGGCCTGGTTAGTACTTGGATGGGAGACCTCCTGGGAACAACAGATACTGTAGGCTTTGGAGAAGAACTCGGCAATCCACTCCCAAAAATCAATCTGCCATTGAAAACCCTATGAACAGCAGCAGAGAAGCACTTGACAATAATGTTTCACCTGTTGTACGTAGGGTCGCTATGAGTTGGATACGGCTAGACAGCACCTAACAACAACACTATGTGCCAAACATTGTTCTAGGTGTTAGGGACACGGCAGTGTACAACACAAAGTCTGTGCTCATATTCTAAGGGGAAGGAGAGAGTCAATAAACAAGTAAGTAATATGATGTGTTTGACACTGATACTGTGTGCCTCGCTTAAGGAAGCCATGCATGAGCTGAATTGGAAGGAAGGAGAGAAAGAAGCAAGGACAGTTAGGAGACTAGGTTAAAACAGAAGAACATGTGACAAGAACCCAACTTATGGTACAGATAATAAGAATGGAAAGAAATTGATTCCAGAGTCATTGTAGAGAAAGAATGTATATGGAAGATTAACCATTTAACATAGGAAACAGGTGCGGTGTGTTTGCTTTGGGGGCAATACGAAAAATCCAGGTGATAACTTTTACCAATAAAAGGAGAAAAAAAAATCTATGTGCAATATAAGAATGGATTTCCTGACCCCAAATCCTTTAGACACTGAAGTGTGTTTATGTGGTTATGTTTTCTTTAAGTAAAAGCAGTTGATCTTCATGTCTGATAGTTTAATTATAATCCTAAAAGACATAGTATTAGAGGAGAAAGATACCAACTAATTGTGTACGATTATCTCATCAGAAAAAGCTTGCTACTTTCTCCCAAGCTTTCTCTCAAAGTTTTGGTCCTTAATATAAAAATATAAACTTAATTTCAATCCATTCATTCCTTGCCTGTGGAATATAGGGAATGTTTTTTTAAACAATTTTCCAAACAAATGGCTATAACATGCCCTAGTTTTCTCGCTTGATTACGGTTCTTTTAGAAAAAAGATGTATTTTGTTGTTGGCCTTCCAAATAAAAAAAATTTTTTTTTGCTTAAATGTGAGTGTGGCTAGTAGATTTTCTTTTTTCCTCTTATAAACATGGATATGTTTTAGTTCAATGTGATTTTTTTTCTGTATACTATTTGATACCGAATGCAAAATTTAACAGATTTTGAATTTAAAAATCACATTCTTGTACATTGTCATTTTCTAAACTCTGTCTTCTCACTATATTCTTTGAGGTTCTCTTGAGAAATTTTAAACTCATATGGCCTTACAATGCTACATAATTAAAATTTCATTATTTTATACTCTTCATTTCATTTAGGATCAATATGCCATGAGCTGGGCACAGTGGCACATGCCTATAATCCCAGCAACTCAGGAGGCAAAGACAGAAGGATTACAAGTTCAAAACCAGAGGCAGCCTACATAACTTAGCAAAACCCTGATTCAATTTTTAAAAATTATAAATGGGCTTGGGGTGCAGTTCAGTGGCAGAGCGCTTACAAAGTATGTACAAGGCCCTAGATTCAACCTCCCCACCAGGTACCACACACACACAAAAAAAAATGTCATTATTTCACTGTTGATTCTTTTTGCTTCTTTTTACTTTGTGATTTCCCTCTATGACAGCTGTTTATCAACCACTCTAGCATTCTATTTCAATTAGTTTCTTAATATTATTATATTTAATTTACTCACCAAACACTTATTAAGCAACGTTGTACTGGAACTACTTCACCCAAGGATAGTAGGAGAAAATGAATGCTGAATGAATGAATGAATGAATGAATTTGGAACAGTCAGCCGTCACTGAGCTACTTCACCCAAGGATAGTAGGAGAAAATGAATGCTGAATGAATGAATGAATGAATGAATTTGGAACAGTCAGCCGTCACTGAGCTACTTCACACAAGGATAGTAGGAGAAAATGAATGGATGAATGAATGAATGAATGAATTTGGAACAGTTGACTGTCATTGAGCTAGGACAGCATATTTGGAGATTAGAGGAAGTGAGTCCACTCCTATCTAAGAAAGAAGTAGAGCAGGGGAGGGAAGATATCCAAAAGGAAGGGGCTTTATGAATTTTCAGGACTAGTGGACGGGAGACAGTGGAGAAGAATGTTCTGGCAGAGGGAAGAGAGTGTACCATCAAGAGAGTAAGGCTTTGTCTTGTCTCTGGTGATGTTTGAATCTTTCAGGACTTTCAGATTAGCACTAAAAACTCAAACCCAGGGCGATTATTTTCCCCCCATTCTTTCTTAGATAAATAGTAGTATCTTTAGAAGAACAAGGAAGCAATGTATGGCTTCACATGTACGTGTATAAATTAGCTCTAAAGAAACTTATGTGCCTGTGGAATAAAATATCAGCCAAAGCTGATGACATGAGTTGCCTGTAGGAAGGGTCACTGACAGGCTGAGGGTCAGAAATAGCAGGGAGAGCTTTTACTGTATACTCTCCTGTACCATAAAAATCTTGAAACTTGTGAGAAGAAATAATATGATTTAAATTTAAGGGATTAAAAATAAAGAAATAATGTTAAATTCCTAGCATTTGGCTATCACTCAGAGATCACTGTCCATCACTGCTTTGAGTGGTAACTTAAGGCTA
Source organism: Pedetes capensis (assembly GCA_007922755.1). Classification (NCBI taxonomy): domain Eukaryota; kingdom Metazoa; phylum Chordata; class Mammalia; order Rodentia; family Pedetidae; genus Pedetes; species Pedetes capensis. The sequence goes on along the minus strand of VMDO01002684.1, from coordinate 12,814 downwards.
TTTGATTTCTCTTCCCAAACATCACCCTCTTTCCCTCTACTAGAGGAACTGAGGTACTGCACTAAGTGTCAGAACAATAACGGAAACGTGGAACTTATGAGTAAATGAGAAGCAATTCAATACCTACTGGTGTCTTCTCCAGCCCCTGGAGGAGGCCTTCTCAAGGTAGCCCTTGCCCTAAGGAGAATGGCCTGAGTGACTTCCCCGAGGTCCACAAACAGTTAAGAATCTAGGCCATCACAGTGCCCTGGGGATGCAGCTTGGCTTGTGGAGACCCGTGGACGGGTCTCATAAAACTCCATAACAGAATGTTCTGAAATGTTGCTGTTGTTGTACATGGAAATGAACATCCCAATATTATCCAATGATCAGGACAATTCAACTGCTGCTGTTCACCCTCAGCACGAGTTCTAGTGAAGATGAGTAGTTCTATTTGCTTCCTCCATCCAAGGCCGGTGTACCCTTCTGCATTAGTTGACATTCATATTGCTAAAGGAATGCTATTCCATCTACGTCAGGATTATTTTCCTACTACGGGTCCCCGTGAAACTTAATGAGTATTTAAATCCCATTCGCACCACCCTTACTGGCGGGGTATTCATGTAATTGGGAAGCAAGATACATTTGTACCTCTTTGGGGAAAAAAAAAATGCAAGACCTGAGAATGATTAACAGAAAAGGCTCTGTATGCTACTATGAAGAATAAGTAAGCTATAAATTTCATCTTTGTTTGCCAAATGAAAAAAGGTTTAAAAAAGTATGACCCATTCTTTCCCCCCAACTTTATCTGTCTAGACAAATATAATTAGGTAATGGATGATGATTTGCTGACATTTTATTTCCTGTGTTTGCAAGGGTATTAAGAGTGATCATAAAGCTCACAACAAATATGGTCAGCTTCTGATTTTCAGAGGTAAGAACGTGACTTTTGAGAAGCAGATGGGCTAGGGGCAGGCATTCTGGCAAATTAACTCTTCCTGTATTCTGAACAGGATCAGAGAGACTTTTGTCTTAGCTGATTTGCATGCACTAATTGCTGGTTCTGAGTAAATGTGATCACCTATACAATTACATTCATAAATTAATATTTTTACTTCACGATTATTTACACATAGGAAGAAACAGTATAAATAATTTTAAAGCTGTGTCTACACTTACATAATGAAGTGGTTAATTAAAGCAATGAGCTAGTTAATGACAAGCCCCAAAATTTTTCATGAACTATCCATATAAGGGAGAAAGAAATGTCTTTGCTTGAATAATTATCATAATTGCCTCAATATGTGATTACACTTTTTATAAGCATATATGCCTTAAATTACACTTTAGTTATAAATCCGAGTTATTATTTGATTTCTTACGGATGTATGGGTGCCAAAGCTAACTCCTAAGGTAACAGAAGTATCACATAGAAGGGAGATAGCGCCACCTCGGTAGGCCTGGACACAGGTTGATTCAGGTAAGCAGGTGGAACTGAATACACAGAAACAGAGGTTCAAGTTACAGTAAGCCATCCACTGTCAATACCAAGGAACTCCCTTACCATCACCAGCCCAGAGTGACCCATTCCAATTATAGAGAAGCCCATTCTTTTAGGGAGCTCTTATCCTTTGGTCCAATAGACCCCTGACCGTAAATGTTAGAGACAGACTGCCCTGAAATTGCTTACTTCTCACTTGGAGTCCGGGACCTGCACCCACCCCTAATCACTGAGGTTTGGAAAAATACCCCACTCGCTTGGGATAAGACTCAGATTCCTTCCCTGTTTCAGTGAATGGCACCATTATCTGTTCGGCTGCCCACAGCAGAATTCTCACAATCTTCCTCTATTCTTCCTTTCCCCTCTTGTTGGTCTGAGCCACCACTGTCTCTGATGTGGACCATTACAACAGCCTCCTCGCTGGTCTTCCTGCTTCCACCCCTGTACCTGCTCAACCTCACCACTGATCTCCAAAGCCTAGGCTCAGTGCGGTAGCCAGAGTCATTCTTTTCAAGTGCTATCATAGCATACCATTTCTATGCTCAAAACCTTGCAGTGGATGAGGCTGAGGCTATGTAGTACACCCTGGGTCTAGAAGTATAGAGAGGTCATGAGTTCAGTTTCCATGAGATAACAGACCTGAGTGCTCAAGAAGAGATGGAGGACCAGAACCCTTCTTACTGTTTGAAACCAGATCAAGGATACTTTGGCCCAGGGATGGGATTTATAAGAAAATGAGCACCTAGGTGGAAGAAAGGACACAGACACGGTCTCCAGACCAGATCCAATGTCCACCCTGTACATCACTAATGCTCCCCAGGACAGAAGCTAGGAGTAGTTGACACCGACCTAGGATCTGTCCTCAGCCCTCTGGAAGAGATTATGTGAGAGCAGCTATAAAATAATTAAACATAGAGAAAAAAATAAAAGCAAAACCACTCTAGATAAATCTGAAAACAAATTCTACAATGGAAGTTAAAAACTAATTCCAAGAAAAAAAGGCAAACAAAACTAAGGTTAGAACATAATTTTACTTGAGATAAAAGAAAATACTTTTTAAAAATTTAAAGTCTTTAAAGAAATCAATTTAGGATCTACAAAGAAATAGATGCAAGAATAATATCTATTTGACATCAAACCAAAACTATAAAATAGATAAATGTTAAGTAAAATACATAGTTAATAAATCAGATGGACCCTTTAAAAAAATAATGACTAAAGGATTAACTTGTCAAGGAGAAAACTGGGCCCAGAAGAAAAAAAGATGCAATAAATAATGAGCAACATTGAAACGCATTTTTTAGTGTTGCTAAATTTAAGTAACAATTTATCGTATATGATAGGATAATAAGATGGCCCCCAAGACTCTCCCTCTTCCCTTGAGCATGGATGAAATCTGAGAATATGGTGGGCTGCACCTAATAACAACATCTCAAACAAAATTAGGTTATATTCATGGAATAGTTGACTCTAAGAAAGGGAGATTATCCTGGGTGGGCATGATGTCACCCACTGAGCCATTAATTGGGATTAGGCTCTCTTTAGAGAGAGAGATTTGAAGCCTGACAAGGATTTGATGTGGGGGATACTTCCCATTACTGTCTTTGAAGATGAAGGGGGCCAAGTGTCAGGGAAGGAGGATGACCTCAAGGAACTGAGAGCATCTCCCAGTTGGCAGCCAATAAGAAATAGGAAGCTCAATTCTACATCCACAGGGAATTGAATTCTGCTACAACCGCATAAACTTGGAAGAGGGTGCCAACCTCCAGGTGCGAACACAGCCCAACTCTAACACCTTGCTTTTAGCTTTATGACTTCCTAAGCCGGGCATCCAACTGCACTGCTGACCCAGACTTCTGACCTAAATAACTGTGAAAAAATAAGCGAGTTTTGCCTGAGGCTACTAAGTTTGTGTGAATAAGTGATGCAGCAAGAGAAACCTTTTAGGTAGATTAATTTAGTAGCTATAATGAGGAATGATTGTAGTAGAGAGAACCTAGATAACACATAGACATCTAGGAGGAGATGATGAAGACCTAAACAGAAGGTACTGATGACAGAAAACAGGAGGAAAAACCAGTAACTGGTTTGTGAAGGAAGAGTCCATTAGACTTGGTGTCCACAAAATACGCAGGGTCTGCAAGGCACAGTGACGCATGCCTATAATCCCAGCAGCTAGGGAGGCAGAGGCGGCAGAGAGGATTGCAAGATAGAGACCAGAGGTAGTCTGTGTAACTTAACAAGACCCTGTCTCAAAAAGTAGAAAAAAATGGGCTGGGTGTGCAGCTCAGTGGTCCAGCACTTGCAAAGCATGCAGGCATGAGCCCCTGGGTTCGACCCCCAGTATCGGAAAATAAAAAAAATGCAGGGTCAGTAAAGTACTTTAGCAATGATTAACTTGAAAATTCAATGGAAATAAATCATGTACTCTCTTCTGATATCTTTCCTGCTATCACATTGGACTACAGTTGAAATAGTCCAGCTGATTTTTATGTGGTTTTATATTAGCTTCTCAACTAGAACATAAACTCTCTGGAGAAATATTTAAATTCCACTGAATTCTTCCATGGAATCAAATATTATAGATGTGAAATTATTTAATGATAATATACTCCATTATGTATGTATTGTTGTTGTTGTTGTTGTTAGGTGCCGTCAAGTCGGTATCCGACTCATAGCGACCCTTTTGTAAAACAGGGGAAACACTATTGTCAGTGCTTCTCTGCTGTTCATAGGGTTTTCAATGGCAGATTGATTTTTGGGAGGGGGTTGTCAGGTCCTTCTCCCAAGCCTACAGCACCTGGTGTTCCCAGGAGGTCTCCCATCCAGGTACTAACCAGGCCCGACCCTGCTTAGCTTCCAAGATCTGATGGGATCGGATGCCACAGGGCTATGGCTGCAGGCATGTATGTATTAGACTGGCTTAAATCAAAACAAGCTGACAATGTCAAGTGCTAACATGAAACAAGATAATAGAAATGCCATGCATTGTGGGGGGGAATGAAAAATGATACAGCCACTTTGGAAGAGGTTGACAATTTCTTACGAAGTGAAGCATTCACTTACCATACAATTCAGAAATTCTACTCCTAGGTATTTACCCAAGAAATACACACACACACACACACACACACACCTTATACTTAAATGTTTATAGCAACTTTACTCATAATCATCAAAAACAATGTTGTTGTTAGGTGCTGTTCAGTCGAGTCCGACTCATAGTGACCCTCATAGGGTTTTCAATGGCTGTTTCGGGATTGACTTGGGAGTGGGTTGCCAGGTCCTTCTCCCATTTTGGAGGTGCCTGGAATCGAACTTGGGACCTCAGAGACTGCAGAGCAGCACTCTAACAACTGAGCTAAATCCCAGCCCTCAAAAACAATACAATGCAAATATTCATCAATTAATGAGTAAATTATGATAGATCTGTACAATGGGGTAGTACTCAGTAATAAAACAAAACCAATGCCAGGCAGAGTGGCACACACCTATAATTCCAGCCATTCTGGAGACAGACGCAAGAGGATCGTAAGTTCTAGAATGGAGGCATCCTGTATAACTTAGTGAGACTATCTCAAGATAAAAAAATAAAAGGAGCTGGGAGTGCAGTTCAATGGTAGGGCTCTTGCAAAGCACGCCTGAGACCTGGGTTCAACTCCCCAGTACCAAAAAAAAAAAAAAAAAGAAAAAAGAAGAAAAGAAGGAAGGAAGAAAGGGAGGAATGGAGGGAGGGAAGGAAGAAGGAAGGAAGGGAGGAAGGAAAAAAGGGAGGAAGGAAGAAGGAAGAAAGGAAGGGAGGAAGGAAGGGAGGGAGGGAGGAATGGAGAAGGGAGGGAGGGAGAGAGGGAGGAGAAAGAGAGAGAGAGAAAGAAAAAAATAGGATCAACTACTGTTTCAGCATCAATATGGATAAGTCTTAAGAAGCATTATGACATTTGAAAAAAGCTGAACTCAGACTGCAAGCTGTAGGGTTCTGTTTATACGACATGGTCAAAGGGCAAAATTATAAGGACAAGAATCAGATTAATAGTTGCCAGGGGCTGAAAGTGGGTAGCTGGTAAAAGGGAACTTTTCAGGATAATAAAAATATCCTCTATCTTGCTTGTTAGTAGTGATTACAAGACTGCAAACATTTGTCAAAATTCATGAAACTATACATCTAAATGGGGTGATTTTTAATATGGTATGCAAATTATACTTTTAAAAGGTTGACTTAAGACAAAAATTGAAACCAAAAAATTATAATACACCAACGAGGGCCAGGTTGAGTGATGCATGCTTGTAATCCCAGCACTTCAGAGGCAGGAGGATTCCAAATTTGACATTGTCTGGGCTACATACTAAGACCCTGTCTCAAACAAACAGACAAAGACAACCAATACATCAACAGATCCTGGTAGCAGATTTAGTATATGTCCTAGTGAAATAGGCCTCCATCAGACCCTTAGGGCTTTACAAGGATGGTATTAAAATATAAAATGTAACATCCTCCCTTCTCCTGCCTCTGCAAGAAATATATATGTATTAAATTAAGCTAAATAGGCAAGGAGAGGCTGCCAAACCCAAATAACATATCCACCATGATGCATACTAGGACTTCTAGCCTGGTTTCGGCACCAATTGTAGCATCCTTTTCTCCTCCATTCTTTTCGCCACCATGTGGCAACTGCTTAAATCCTGAAAGAGTTTAAAACCACTCAAACACAGGTCTATGGGCACTGTTATTCCTATTTTCCATATCCTAGAGAGGTCTCTGCGTACAGGCAGGTACCTATGGCACGTCAAGCTTTAGGAAGGTCTATGGCAATGTTCCCAGGCTCATCCTCTCACTGATATGAAATGCAGACACCACGGGTAAATTCCTATTTATGCTTGACCTAACTTGAATGTAATTTCTGTATAAACAGAGGGAGTGGACAATTATAAAACCTCTTGTTGTTGTTGTTGTTAGGTGCCGTTGAGTCGATATCCGACTCATAGTGGTGACCCTCATAGGGTTTTCAATAGCTGTTTCGGGATTGCCTTGGGAGTGGATTGCCAGGCCCTTCTCCCATATAAGACCTCTTACCCTAGGGAAAAGGAAGAGGAGTTCCTCATGCTGTTCTTTTCAATTTCATACAGAAGCACACAAAACTTCCCCAGTCACCCAAATGATACAGTTTAAGAAAGCATGCCAAGTAAGAAGTTGGTGTCATGGTGGGGCAGGAAGAATAGCATTAGTAGTATTATTAGTGAATGCATTAATACTGAAAGGATATTAGAAATGAAAGGCAAATTAATTCCGTTTTAGTATGACATTTTATATGTTCAGAAAGATGTAGGCATTTCTCTTTAACTATATTGGTTGTCTTTCTTGACTTTTACATTCAAGATAGGGACATAAATTTTTTAAAAGTGATTACTGCTCCCTTTGAAAATAGAAGAATTTGAATTTAAAATTAACAGTATTTTCAATATGTTAAAACTTAACTACATCCCTATATTCAATATTTTCTTAAATGACGATAGTATATAACAGATCATTTTGAAGTATAATAAATGATGTATTCTAAATTCTAATAATGTCCAGCATTACTTATGACCCTTTCTGTAGCAATAGCCAATAAAAAAGATCATATTTTCAGTATATACATATCATTTTGAAGACCCTAACATTCAGAAGTGAGTCAATTTATCTAATTTATAGGAATATGAAAGCCATTCTAGGAATAATACTTTATGGTTCTACTCTCATCAATATCTGATACTCTAAATCTTCTTCTAAAACATCTCCATTTTTCATTTTCATGTCTGAATTACCTTTATTATTGTATTTTACCTATTTCAATGTCTACTTCATTTTTTTATAAATGAATTCACCAGCTGAAAGTCAAAATGAGCCTAGAAACCCTCAAGATTTAAAACACCCTTTAGTTACCATATATCATGTCATTTAAAAAATTAGATGGAGCTCTCTCTGATAAGAATTATGTTTATATTTATCTCATCATTAAATCTGGCTTATTAAAAATGGTCTTTTAACAGCAATAAAAATGGAAAATTACACTTAAACTTCACCATACTCTTATTTTATTAACGTTGTAAACAATTTGAATGCTATTGTGTTTCCCCATTCTAACTAATTGCTCTACTTAAGAAAAAATAAATAGAATCCAGTGAAAGAAATATGGCCAAGTAATAGAACCTATACATAAACATATTTAAGAATCTATTCATAAACATGTAAAAATACATGTAAATAGCAGACAGTACTGTAAGATGACTCTGTAAAACCTGTACTAGTAAAGACATTTCAAATCCTGGAAATCAGAGAATTACCAGAGATTTCTTTAGAGAACTGCGTAGTTAATTTCAGATGTGCCCGTGTCTGGTTATGTGAAAACTTTCTTCCAGATTTTCATTCATCATTTAAGTTTATCCTTAATGGATGCATTTTGTAACAACTCAGAAGAATAATTTCAATTTGTTATGATCCAGCCATTGTGTTTACAGTGGCTTATTTAACCCCACACTGTAAAAGATTTACATATTCACCTTCTGTCTGAATGGATATGAGAAACGAGAAAGAAATATGCCTTTATTTTACAATGACTTAGAATCATCTAAAAAGTGAGTTTATTGTCCATGACTAAAAATATTTGACTCACATGAAGAAATTGCATGTCTTTTAATCACTTTATAGTACCAATTTCACAAAACCTTTGAGCTTGCACTTCCATAATTATTTTCAATTCTTATCCATTCCCTCAATGACTTTTTCCCTTTGACTAATTTATTTTAATTATCATGTTCACTTTTTCAAAACTAAATTTTGTATTTACCATTATTGAATGAATAAAATTATCTTTTCTATAATAACCTAAATATATTACTAGATATTATTACATGTGTTATAAAAATTTTAGGATAACTAGATACCAAAGGCAGAAATTGATTTCAAGTTTCCAGAATTTTCCTGGAAGATGTGTGACACTATACTCTGGTCCCAATTTATGGTTTATAAACTTACAGCAAAATAACCCACTACATCAACCAACAACAACAAAAGCTGAACCTAAAATAAACACTTTATTTCTTTTTGTTCCTTTAATTAGTAAATGATGATAGGGTACAACACAGTAATACAGCATTGGCTTTTTCCATTATGCATCCCTTACGTCACTTCTAGCAACACTTTCATAGACCCCCAAAGTTTATGGAGCTTTATGGTTAATATGTAGTAAAACTCTATACTCATTTGGGTTATCTTCCCCTATTTTTCCAATATACTAATGAAGTTGTGCTGTTTACACTGAAATTGACCTCTCCTCTTTCATCCCTCCTCATTGACCCTCCTCCTCATCCCATCTTTCCAATCTTCACTTCCCTCTGCTAGATCCCTCCCTCCTTCTTTCTACTCCTTATATTGTTCCCTCTACACTAAGTTTAACTGTGGATTTTTTTTTAATATATCAATTTATGTATGGGGTTTTTCTCTTCTTTTAAGTATGATTCAGCTCCCACATATGAGTGAGGACATATGGTATTTCTCTTTGGGGGCATGTAAATGCCTTATTTCTCATGAACAAGTTTCATCTGCCCCATTAAATGATCAGCAATTCAAGAATAAGTCTAGGTAATACCCATAGCACCTACCATCTACCTTTTAAATATTAGGAAATAAACATTTGAGTTGATTTTACAAATGAATCTTTGCAGTACTTATTTATTCCAAACTGAAATGTTATGTCATTTAAGATGTATAGCTACGAAGTTATTGTGCATCTTATGAAGTCTGCATAAGCCTTACAACTCAATTATCTTCCTGTTCTATTGTGAGTTTCTGAGTTTACATTCCTACAATATGCGATCCATGGAGAAATGGGTTGCTGCCCTTTTCTTAGCCTATATGTCTGTCCTCACAACACTGCACCAAGGAATACAATTTTATTTTATAAAATAATTTTTGTTCCCAGTTTGCCCTTTTCTTTTTCTACATTGTTTAGACATTCTATGTTGGTGAAAAACATAAAATAATTTTAAATGTGCAAATGAAATAAAGACCAACAAAAAAACTGTTCTCCACATTGGATAATAGAGTTTTAATGTATTTCTGCTGTCGGGTTAGTGTATTTGTGTGATAATTTTATGTGACAGTGTAATTAAATTGTAAAACAATTCCCATTTCCTTTGTATTTTATCTACTTATCATCATTTATTTCTTTACCTTCTTTTTCTGCAATAAATATTATTGTAAGGAGAGTTAAATAAGTTAAATCAATGCAATTACTTTTACAGATTGAAATTAACTTCATATATCAATTTGTACACATTTATACAAAGTACCTATAACTTGCCTGGTATAAATAAATGTGTTTATTGCAGTATATTTATGATGTCACTGTGGTTTCCATGTTTGCCTTCCTTTTGAGTAATGATATATATATTTAAACTTGACATTTTAACAGTATTTTCAAACAATTTCATTCATTATCAAATAACCATTTATTACACTATGGCAATTTTATACCATTTACTGAACCTTTTAGACACTCCTAAACAGTGATTTATCAGCCAATATACAGATTTTAATGCTTATCACAGCAAATATAGAAAGTAACATTAAATAGTGAGTTGACAAGAGATAACTAAATTATCTTTTTAAAAAATTTCGTTGAGTCATGTTTAGTAATAGCCAGCATGCATTTACAGCTGTGCTACAAATTAAGAGAAGTATACTAGACTATTTTATTCTTCATGTATTAAGGTAATTAATTATAAAACCAATAGGGACATTAACCATATTATCTCAAACGTTAATTTTAAAGGAAAGGAAAAAGGGTATTTTAAATGTCTTAGATGCTGACCTGCTTGGTAGCTTGTTGTATCTTGGCCTCTTCATAGGAGGGAAAATATTCCTGCTCAGAGAAGTCATCTCTGGGTAACAAATCAAGGATGATCCAGATGGTTCCTGCTGTGTGAGACAAATGACTACTTACAATAATCTGATCTGCTTGCTGCACACAAGACATATCTGGATCATTTTAATCCTCATAAGGTCTAACCACATCATTTTTTCCTGGAGCATCCCACAGAAGTTACATGGTTAGGAACTTTTATTAGGATGTTGTTGTTGTTGTTAGGTGCCGTCGAGTCATGTCTGACTCATAGTGACCCTCATAGAGTTTTCAATGGCAGACTGTTTCGGGATTGCTTTGGGAGTGGATTGCCAGGTCCTTCTCCCTTTTTTTTTTTTTTTTTTTTTTTTTTTTTTTTTTTTTTTTTTTTTTTTTTTTTTTTTTTTTTTTGCGGTGCTGGGAATTGAACTTGGGACCTCAGAGACTGCAGTGCAGCACTCTACCAACTGAGCTAAATCCCAGCCCTTTATTAGGATGAGGAAACTGAATTTCTCTATCCAAAGAAGTCAACTTATCAACAAAATGTATTGTCTTTGCAGGATCACACTGTTGATCCAGTGAATAGTACAGTCCTGACAGAATGCTGACAGGAAGTTTGGGTTTACAAACAAATAATTAACAGGGACAGAAAGGGAGGAGGGAGAAACAGGACAAGTTTCCTTTCATAAAACATTAAACCAGATAAAGGTGTCTGTCAGAGTGTGAGCAGGTCTGTATTTCTTCAGTTATCCACAACCAGAATGAATTAATTTGACACTAATAGCAGAGGATTAAATTTATTCAATCTCCATAGACTACTCCTTGACTATTAAAATTAAATGAAGATAAAAATGAATTATTCTTTCCTCAATCAAAAATTAAACATCAATTTATGAGGGTGTGAGAGAAGATGGGCAATGAAGATCACAACCTGTGACTTTTTTTCTAAAATAAATTGAAAGAAGAGGCTTAATTTTGGATAGATTTATTAACTTTAAAAATTATCTCTTGTTTAGGAGGTCCCTAGAATACCTGTGGAAATATATTATGCTCTAGCTAGAAGAAACTAAGGACATACACATTTTTATTAATACTTTAAACATATACAACTAAGGCAAGAAATCATTTAGTGGGAAATGGCTTTGTTAATAATAACAATGGCTTTGTTAATAATAAAAATATATTAATAAAAATATATTAAAATGGAGAAAGGAACACATTTCAAGTGACTTAATTTCAGCACCAAGGCAAAACCATAAGAAGAAATAGTCTTGTTTACTGAACTTTGAAAGAACTTCCCCGTTTCAGAAAGGTCCTTAAACAAAAATGATCAATTCAAGGAAATGCGTGAGACTCTCTGAGACTGCCATCTCGTTCGTCATTTGCTGTTGTTTGTTCCCTTGTCTGAGGGAATGATAGGGGCAGGGATCGGGTGAGGGAAATCTACAAAGTCAATGGTCAGATTGGAATTCTAAAGGAAATTTTCTGATTCTGAGTTCAGAGCTCTGTCAGTTGTTTTGTACAAACTCTAAATCCTAATATCCCAGGCAAATATTCAGATTTTTAAAAATGTCTTCCCTATTCTCTGCCATAGAATTGTGCATGTATTTGGATTATTTTGTTGTTTTATGCCATTTTTTGAAAAAGAATACAAACATGTAATACATGTAATTTTCAGACGTTAATACTTAAAAATCTACATAACATTTCAATGACTTCCTAAAAATTACAGAAAGGATAATCCTAGCTTTAGACAAAATGCTAACCTAGATAAAATGAGTTCTCTGGACCTCATTACTTACTCACAAGGAAATGGAAGGACAGCGGAAGTTAGGTAACTTGCCCAATGGCACAGAGATTATAGCGAAATAAGGACTAAAATCCCTCCCCAACCACAACCCAGTCAGCACACCTTTCATTTTAGCATTAATGTATATGCATTAAAACCTTCTGTGGAATATAATTGCATTTTAACACGGACCAATATCATAAGCTAATTAAGGAAAGACTGATCAAATGTAATTTCAGGTATTAGTCATCTTATTGACTCAAATCCTTACTCTACTCTCTTATACTTGAAACTACACGTAAGACATAGTACATGAAATTTTGCAGAGAGTAGGTAGGTAAGATCATTGTTAGATGGAATGCTATGTGTGTATATATATGTATATATATAGAGAGAGAGAGATAGATAGATATAGATATAGATATATAGGCTGGGATTTAGCTCAGTTGGTAGAGCACTGCGCTGCAGTGTCTGAAGTCCTGAGTTCAATTCCCAGCACCGCAAAAATGGGAGAAGGACCTGGCAATCCACTCCCAAGGCAATCCTGAAACAGTCAGCCATTGAAAACCCTATGAGGGTCGCTATGAGTCGGATACCGACTCGACGGCACCTAACAACAACAACAAATATATATATATATATATATATATATATATATATATATAT